>VZTJ01005117.1:2515008-2550226 GCA_013397795.1 Orthonyx spaldingii | reverse complement strand
ATTATATTTTCTGTATTGCATATCCTTTCTGTCTAGGCTGGAAAAAAAAATTGAGATTTTTAGTATTTTTGATTCCAGTTCACACTCCAAAATGTTTGCACTCAAAAGCCTCTGTTTGGAATCTTAGACGGGCTTCTGATTCTGCAAAAGAGCAGAAGAATTACGCCACTCATAAAAGGAAAAATCTGGGAACTTATCAGGACCTTGTCTAGAACTGACTGTCACTTAAAAATCCAATTAAATCCCTTTAAAACCACATTACTTTCACTGAACATAATTTCAATGATTGTAGCTGCCAAGTTTTGTACAGATAGGAGATACTCCTTGTCAGTGAGAACACTGTATTTTCCTTAGGGCTTGGCCCAGGAAAGGGTGGGTGTCTGTGGGGTGTCTTTTGTGTCCCACTCATAGGGCATCAGCAGAGAGGGGGAAATTTTCCAGCTAGCTTTTGGGAAGAGCGGCCGTTAGTATTCCCAAAGCTTTGAACTATGTGCTAAGTGAGGAATAGTGTGATGCCATGGCAACCCTGACTGGACAACCCTTTTTTTTTTTTTTTTTTTGCTGTACCACCCTTGCTAGGGGTGGAGAGCAAAGAAGATTGATCTCCTCTTAGGTCTAGAGTCATCCCATCTAGCTTCAGGCATGTAGCTGAGATAACTTCTGGTGGTTTAGCTGCAGAAGTGGTGCAGGCTCTTCCAAGGAGTTATTTAAGCCACCACCTTACCTAGAGATACCTCCTTTTTCCTGTTTGACTGAGCTGAAAACTAGGCTTTGTTTTCTGACTTAGATGAGTCAGCATCATGCCTAAAGTAGGAGAGAACCAATCTGGGATTTAGCTAGGGCACCACAGTGGTCAGAGGTTACTGGAGAGAGTATGTGGAGTGGTGATCTCATGGGCATTCCCTTCAGCATGAACACAGCAGTATTTGGTAATGCCAACATAAGGGATGGGTGCCGGACTCTCAGGCTTGCTTAGCAGCTCTCAGGTGGCACTGTGGCCATGTTCAGCGGGTTGAATGTGTCTGTTCTTTTTGCTGTGACCATGCCATGCCTTCTTGTGAGCAGAAATAAAGATTTATTCAGTCTGTTGTAAAACAGATCATATCCAGTGCTGCAGACTGAGGAATGGACTGACACAGGAGGGGATGTCTAGCTCTCAGTTACATCACTCCTTGTAAGGCCACAGTTTCTGTGTTGCACTGAAGGTGAACCACAGAAAAACTGCCAGTCTGGAGACAGTGAATACAGAAATTTCTCAGACAAATCCCCAGAGTACAGTCTGTTGGTGTGGTCACCAGAGTTTTTGCTCTCTTGTCCATCTGATTTTCAGTTATATATTTGAAGAAACTCTGTGCTTTGGCTCAAATATTTTCTTTCTCAGACCAAGAATGTAACATTTAAGAACCAGTTACAGGTTCAGGTGGATCCATGGTTGCACTTGTGTTCTGGACCTTGAGATACTCTGTTAGAGGTGAGGTTTTTATCTAAAACTTTTTCAACTGTGTTATTAAATGCTACTATTTTAAGGTCTTGTTCAGTAAGCATGGCATTTTATTAAAACAAGATGGTGAGCATGCAATAAATGCTATTTTTTAGAGAAATACGTGACTTTTCAGTTGGAACCAACTGAGGATGCTAGTTTTTCTTTTTGTACTGAATACCTTGATCATTCTCAATCAGTCTGTAGTTCAAGTGTGGCTATTATGTCCCCATGAAGTTTTTTTTTTCTAAAGTTGCTAATTATGTGCCCATCAGAATAATGGAAAGAGTAATTATCCTTATAGTGCTTAGTGACATTGAAACCTCTATTATTCTGTGATTGGAGCTGCATAATTAGAGATAATTGCTGCAACTGTATTGTCTGTTCATATATAGCTCTACAGTAATTACCTTATTTTAATTAAATATGTTTGGGATTTAAGTAGATCTCTCTTCATTTACCCTACTAAACAGAAACTTCATTTAGGTATAAAAATGCTTTATGTTGCAAACTAACCACTGATTTAACACATAACCTATTGATTGCATGTAATGTGATTTTACTTGTTCTCTTTGAAAATCACTCAAATCCAGTTAATTAAATATTAAAAAAATAAGCATCTCTGTGTCTCAAGGCTGGAGTTCAGAGTGAAAGTTCCAAAAATCTCTTGTTGTAGAGCTGTAAGACACTGTCTTAAGACTTTCTGAAAAAAAAACAAGTACGTTTTCCATGTGTAATGAAGAAGTTGTGTGAACCTCAGCACTTTAGTTTTTGAAAAATTATTATTGCATGTCTTCCTTTAATCAGACTCTAAGAAGCCAGGTGCTTTGTTTCAGAAAGTGAAGTTGGCCCATGTGGCGATTTAGCATCCATTGAATATATGCTCTGTGCTTTATGATCTCAGACTGCTGCTGACCTGACTGCTAGGGAGCATTTGTGGGCTGATGGCCTTTCTTCATCCCCTCCTGTGGGCTTATGGAGGGCTCCTTTTAGCAGCTTCTTCATGCTTGGTGAGAGAAGGTGTTGGGGCCCTTCACTTGTGGAGGGAACATCTGAGGCTAATAGCCCATGTCCCCACCTTTGCATAGAAATGTCATTCACAAACAAGACTTACTGAATAGTACATACAGTTATGGCAAGTGAAAAAGTGTACACAGTGACTCTAAATGGAGTTAATGACATGTGTGAAGGACTTGGGTATCCTGAGAGACCTTTCCTTTAAGATGTGACACTTTGCACTGACTTTAAGTTAGCCTTAATTAAATGCAGCTCCTTTTAGAGCTTTGATAATACCTTCTGCTGAACAGAGTTGTTCAGGTCACAGCTGAACAGCGAAGGTCAGTGCAAATAGTATTTGCTGGTACTAAGATTTCTTAGTGGCCTAAAAAATTGTGAGGCCTCTGCTATTTTTTCTGGGATGTTTGAATCACTGCTGATTGGAACTGGTCGGTATTTATCAGGTAGTCAGGTAAACCCAGCATAGTTCCTTGCTATGAATGACAGCAGAGCTAATGGTACTTTGGGAGTTTCAAGTTTATCTCCTCTTTATTTCAGCATTTACAAGATCAACTCAGGATTCATGCAAAATGCAGGAGATGTAACTTTTAGGAAAAAGAGAGCAGGAAGATGCAGGGAACAAAATCAAGATACGAAACCTTCCACATAAGTAGTGATGTATGACCTTGTCTAATTTACTTTGGCTTTACTGACAGCTTGAATGCACTGCAGTGTGAGTGGACTGTTCAATCTCATTCTACAGAGCCTTAAAGCAACAGTACTACACATACTCAGGCTGAATATTTAGGTATATAGTGAGTGGTCTTACACTGAGCCACAAAAAGTCTTCAGTTTTGAATGATCACATAGTCAAAGAGAAGAAAAGTGAGTACTATAATGGTACAGAGAAGGAATTTTATTAATAAATTATGAAGCTTTATATTTTGGATATTGCTGTCGTATATAGATAACACTCATTAGGTTCTAGTTGCACACATAGTGGTGCAAATATTTAATTAATGTGTTTGCCATACAGGTCTAAGTATGTGAGCTATAAAAATTATAAAGAGGCAATTGAATTGAGAATTGACGATTTTATTTCAAAATTTTGTATGTGAAAAGAACCATAATGCATATAAGCAAATTACTTGGAAAATACTGATGTTACTTTAAATAATTTCACATAAATTTGTGTTTCTGTTCAGGCTTAATTTGCCAATACAAATGGAAGGAGTACTTAAAAGTGAGATGATGAGAGCAACAATTATATTTTATTTTTAAGGATCTTTTCTTTGGTGTTTAAATGTAATTGGGGAAGATGAGTGTCATAATTAAGTTTCATTCCTGGGTTTGTTGTATTTTGTAAGATAATTGCATTCAACAGAATACTATTTTAATGTGAGCTTCCTCATTATTACTCCAATCTGAAAAGATAAAAGGGTGCTTAGCCTTATGTGCATAATCATATAAATGATTAGACTAAACTTTAATAAGGGCAATTGTCTGGGGTTTTTTTTTTGGTTTTTGTTGTTGATTTTTTTCTTTTTTTTTTTTTGGTGTGTGTTTGTTTTGGTAAGGATTTCTTTTAATATTCCCATTCTTGCAAAGATCTAATCTTTTCCCTTCACCTTTAGCCCTGAATCACATGTGATGATGACCTGATTTTCTTTGTTTCAAAAGGATTACCACAGAGAAGGGCAGTATGATATGCATTTCAGAAAAATAAAACAGGACATCTTGATGCCTGTAATTTCTTGTTATTTTTTACTACAGAGACCATTTCTGGTGATGCCATTTTTGCCACGAATAGAATTTTTGGGGCGTTGAAAGTGAGAAAAGATTGGCTCACAGGAACGTTTTTCTTCACATTTCATCCATTGATGAATGATCTCATAATAACATCTTCTTAGAATCCACTATTGTCTTCAGACACTCTTGAATAATTTGGAGGAAAGTTCCACTTTGTAACTTCTGAGAGCAAGAAAACCTGGATTTACTTCAAGATGGCACTATAAGGATTTGCTCAGTTCTGAGTAATGTCTGACGTGGAATTTTCCTGGATTTACCTTCTCCTGGTGAGGGCTCCCTCCTGTAAGTAATAAAAATCAATGGACTACATGCTGATGTCTAGAAGGAATGTCTGTAATGTTTTGTGACAAATTACTGGCTTGAGTTACTGGGTTGTGCCTTCCCAGTAGCAAATTACTGGTTAGTAACCAAGAAAGGGAAATAATGACAGTTTCCCTCAAGGTAGTGTGCTGCTGAAAGTTGCATTTCTCTAAAGGAGATTGTTATAGCTGGAATTTATTTGTTGTTTGAAGAAATACTTTAACTTGGTTGTTTTGCTTTAGTTGTTTGCATCCAAATTCCTGGATTGTAATAGAAAATGCCATCAAGTATCATTCTGCTTTAATGTACAATGGCTTCAATGTCACTTTGAATGTTAACATATCTGTTTACACCAGAAAGGGTGACTAAATGTTGAAATTTCTTGCAAGATACAGTACTTTCAGGCTTCTTTTTCTTACTGGTGCTATTTTGGATAAGACTATCCATGTATCACTTTCCAAATACTTTACTACTGCATTACTGTAGTGACATGGTTTTCTATAATATTAAATGAAGTTAGGAGAGGATAAATGGTCATAAAAGAACACAGAATTGTAGTTTGAAAGTAGTGGTTATCTCCTGTTATGAAACAGGAAATGTGGCCAGCAGATAAAAACAGTGAAAGGTGGGAATCCAATGAATGAATTTTAAGATGAAAGGCTCATAGAATTGCCGTGATCTGTCATCTTTATATCCTCCTTATAGTTACTGGAGGCTGCTGATAGAACTCTCTCAACCCTTCCCTTCTCTGGTCTGATGAAACCCAGGTTTCTCAGCTTCTGTTCATAGGTTAAATGTTTGTCCTTACCATCCCGGTGACCTGACCTTCTGCTGACCTTTCTCCAGTTTTTCCATGTCTCTTTACACTGGATACCCCAAAATTGAACCAAGCATCCAGATTCTGGATTGCATATGCTGTTCCTGGCTTTATACATCAGAGGTGCATCTGAGCTAAATTTTAATGGAATAGGCTGGGGTATGAGTTTAAATGAGACTGCTGTACAAAACTGCATATTTTTCATTTGTTTGTGGGGAGGATACAAGGTTTTTCCTCACCAAGGGTATGAGAATGAGAGCTTCACAGGTTTCTACATCAAAAAACAAGCCAAGAAAGAGGACCCTGAGATCCTAAGCTTCAGCAGTGGAAGCTTCTGCCTTCTTTTTCGTAATGATGTGAGGAAAACAATAATGAGAAATGGAAACACATTAATTGGACTGAGAGGAAAGTAATCACAATGTTTTGTGATTTCCATCCTCTGCAGGTGACTCTTAACACCACTGAAGTGTTTTCTGTTGAGTGAAACTCTTGTTTATAAGAAGAGCTACAAGGGACCCTAAGCATTGATTTAAAATCCTCAAAATAAGACTGGAGCTGTTGGACAGACTCTAGTCTGGCCCCTTAAGCATTGCCTGGCAGTTTATCGAAAATTAAATATATCATTGAGAAACAAAAAAATTCTTTAGATATACTTGGGAAAATACATCCATTTGATATAAAAATATTACAAAAGTATTTTTTTCTGTTTATTTTAACTTAGATTCTCTCTGGTTAGAAAAACCTAGTATGTTCAAACTTAGAATTTGTTAGTAGTAGGTTTATTTAGGAATAGACTGTTTTTCTTAACCTCTTCCCATTTCTCCTTTAATTAGCATGATCTGCAGGTTTCAGCCACCCAACTGTGCAGATTATACTATCTAGTAACTTTTCAGGCAGCTCTGCTGTGTTGTCGTTGGCTCCCCTTAGGGTCTAACATATGCTTTGTTAGGATTAGTCAGGTATTTGTTTAAGAAACTTTTCAATGGGTTTCAGAAAGAGAAACTTAACATAGGGAAAAAGTTAAAACAATTGCCTGCAGACCAGACATATCTGCAAATAGAATACTGTGCTGTACAAGATGGTGTGAAAACTTCTGGAAATACTGTGACCTTGGTCATGGTGGTGTGAGTACATACATTCCTCTGACTCACTCATGCTGAAAAGCTATGATTTTTTTAATGAACCAAATCCTTCCCATACTTGCAATTAGTGTTTATTCACTTCAAAGAGTGTTTGTCCCCTTCAAAATCACACAATGTGGTGTTATTCTATTAGCAGTAAAATATGTGGCTCCAGGCTGCTGAATTGAAGCGGGTAATATGGTGAGCATTTCCTTTTGATGCTCTACTCTTGCTTTTCTAGTGACAGGAGCCAAGAAAGCAACTAGGGGACAGATTTTAGAGAATAAAAATCTGTGGAGAAACAAGACTCTGATGTTAAGTTGGTACTATAGTGACAAGCAGTATCCAAAGCTCTAGCTACTGCAAACCAGTATTTGTGGGGTTTTAAGGCAGAGTTTGAGGCTTCTGTCAAATAGTTCTTGTTTCTGTGATCAAAACTGGATCACCAGCTCATTCCTCCCTCCAGTTCATTTCTGTACTGCTTCTGAGCAACTTAGTATCTATCATCCTTCTTTCAACTGAAAATGGTATTAGAGAAACTCAGCTTTGCATTTCTTTCTGTTTCCAGAAATTGAGATTTGAGTAGGAGAAGCAGAAAGTGTTCTCTAAACTGGCCCTGTGCTTCACATCCAGTGAAATACACTTTGGGACAGTGGAAGTAGCTGTTTTCACACTGCTTTTTCTTATTTACTGCAGTTTGTTGTTCTTTTTCTACAATGATTTCACTCTACTTTTGACTGCAGGTAACAGCAGAATGGAGTGGTTTCATGAGGGTCTTCTATGGTGTTTCCCAAGATGTTACAAAGACATAGGTACTACAAAATTATCTAATTTCATGCCCCAGAAGGTTTGAGAATTGAGCGATAAGCATATAATTAAAATAGTTAAACGTGGTGGATTATTTTTCTAGAGTTTTTATTATGTTGAAGAGTGACAAATTCCAGTGTTTCCACTCCTCATCAAACATCTCAAAAAGTTACAGTAAAAAATGCTAAAAATATTTTGCAAACTGTAGCACTATGAGGAAGAAAAGCAATAAGTGGATAATGCAGATATCCAGTTGTCTTATTTAATTTCTTCAGACTTAATTTTTCTGTGGTTTTCATTGTCTATTTAGATGATAATGTTTATGGAATACAGAGTATTTTGTGGAGTTAAAACCAGTAATCTCAGGATTCATTTCACATCAATATTATATAAACTGAAAATGAGAGAAAGTAAAGTGGATGTGTGGAAACAACAAAAGAAAGCTTGGCTTCAAGTGTTGACAGCATTGGTGGCAAGAAAACCCATTATTCTCAAAAGAGTACAATATGAAAATGAGGAATTTTTTATGACAGAGATGCCAGATAATGTTCTTAAAGTGCAACCCCAAATCTCAGATAATGAGATTTGGTCATTAAGCAAGGAATTTTGAAAACTTTTTCCTTAGAAAAATGTTAAAATTCCTGGAACTAAGAGCACAGGGACAAGTTTAGAGGAAATTAATACAATGACAAGAAATCTCACAGTGGAGTGTAAGCAGAGCAGTAAGTAGAATAGTTGAAAAATAGAGAGATCTCTGGCTATAATTATTTTCCTGTAATTTCTTAAATGTAAATACAGTTCCTCAGTCTCCATTTTAGTCAATAGAATTAAGAATGAGTGTTTTCACTTTATTTGATCCAAATTTAACTATGCGATTGAGTTGAATGTTTTAAATAAGTAACGTAAAGACAAGCTGTCTATCAGTTGCAATTTTCTTTGACATCCTGATCTTATGGGTTCCCTGATGGGTTGTGCTTTCTGTCATGATATGTATGACATGGTAATTGTGGGTTTCACATGCCTGTGTACACAGTGTGGATGGAATTGACTATTCCAATGATATAGAGAAAAGGATTTCCTATCCCAGGCAGAGGAGTGAGGTAAAAAGCAACACAGCTTTGCAGGGAGCACACTGAAAAGAACTGCCACTGATCTTTACCCATCCCTGGGGTTTTGAACCAAAATACATCAACTTAGTTTTTTGAAAGTTACAGAAATTTAGTTGCAGAATGAAATTTTGGCGGTTTCATGCTTCTGTTCCTTAGATTTTTCTTTCTGATCTGAAATAGAATGCTGCTTTGAATTGTTGTGACTGTACCCAGTTCCTTAAAGAACAAAACCCATGAAAATAAATGTAGAAATATGGCTGATCAGCAGTATCAAAATATGTCATGAACTGTCACTGAGCTGGAAGTAAGACTCAGTGTATTTGTGCATCTCTGGTATTCACAGATCATGAGTACCTGGAAAAGTGTGAAATTGTCTAAGATACACAGAGCCTGTCTATTGCAGCTTCTTGTATGAGGTTTTCTGGAGCAAGAAGCAAAGTTTGGTTTTTAATGAAATAATTATAATAAATTAAAACAGTGTTGTGAAGTGAAGCCTTCTAGCCAGTAATCAGGAGCAACAACATATGATTAAAATTATGTGCCCCAGGATTTCATGTGTCACATGAACTGTCCTCCTAATTGGTTGCATAAGTCTTCATGAACTCTCCATTGAAGATACACTAGTGTGAACTGTAATTGTAGTTTGTTGACATGGAATTTCAAAAACAAATAGGTAAATGCCTGAATAATTTATTCTCAGTGATTATTTATTCTCCTTGTCACACACACTGCAAAAGAAACTTTGAAGGAGACCGTAGTGGAGAATTTTACTTTCATCTAACATTGATAAAATGGATTTCTTTGTGTTTCTAAACTGAAGAAAAATTGCACTTATTCATAACAGGTTTTCATAGGTCTCTGAAATTGTTGTTCTATGATAGTAATGCATTGCTGACAGTAGATTTAGTAAGGTGAACCTATTAATCCAATTAGGGGGAAAATCTACACTTCTTTTTTCCCTCAGCAGAGAAAGAGTATAAGCAGATATAATATTTGCATGTAGGTTTTTATATACAAATGCACATAAATATGTTATAGAAGCAGGAAATCACTGCATTGTCTACATCAAACTCATTCTATGGCTATACTTTTATTCTTGTGGGGTGTTGTTTAGTTGTTTGTTTGTTTTTTTTTTTTTTTTCCCTCCAGTTTCTATTTAACATGTTGAAAGGGTTAATATCTTTTTGGTGCTCATCTAGGAATTAATAATGTGAGAGGCCTTATAGCAAGTGTTAATACGATAGTAGAATTACACTGATCTCAACAGCTATAATGTAGAGGAAAGCTGTATAAGAACAGCCCTGTGGGTTTTCAATTACTATTCCACATATGCTTATCAGGGAAGGTATTCTGTTGTTTAAAACGGAGGCAAAAATGCTTTTCTGAAAATGTTATGCGTCTTATGTTGCTGTTTCTAGCTGTTTGTGTGCCAGAAAGCCAATAAATTTGATGGTGGACCTTTTAGATTTCATGTTTTCATCTTCCCAGAGTAGTTTTATATTTTTTGAAAATAGAAATATAGTGTTTTCTGGGAGGTAGCAAAGGCTGATAAATTTGTTCAAAACAACGAAGGATTTAAGACAGATTTTGGCTTCCAAATTTCAGGGCTTTCAGGTTTATTTCTAAAACTAAAACCATAAAGAAGTCTTGGTAGTCAGGTTAGTTTGGTATAGAGTCATAACTTGACATTCTTTTTACTTTGTTAACTACAACAAGTTTGTATAGGGTTTCCAGACTTAATTATCAATTGTTGCTGGCATTTTCAGATAACAAATCTTATAATGCACTGTGTTATAAGTGGTGGTAATTAGAAATCCCTGTTATGCAAAATTCTGTCTGGCAGATGTCATTGGCCTGGTTCTAGGCTGGATGAAGTTTAGGTTGTCAAAGGGGCATCTAAGTATGCTCAGTTATGTTCTGATGGATACTGCTGGTGCCAATACTGGGGTTAGGATTTCAGAGGCTTGAGTAGGTTTGGGTTTAGACAGGTCATGGTGAAACTGCTGCAGCACTTAGGTACCCCATAGGCTGTGGTATTGAGGGTCGGGGCTGTTGCTGGTGACTGAACACACCTGTGCCACTGGTAAGGTGGGAGGGTGGCTGATGCAGCATTAGATTGGGATGGTACCATGATTGTTAGTATTGAAGCTCCAGTGGGTTGGTTGCTGCTGTGCTCAGCGGGTTGGATGAGCTGGGTTTGTGGTCACTGTCTGTAGCTGCTGCACACGTTTGGTTTTGTGTGCAGGGAAAAAAAAAGTCAACTTGCTTCTCAAATAAGTCAACAAAGTAGATATAAGCTTTCTTTCTTTAGAAAGCAATGTAGCTCACTATTTTCTACATCCCTTGTACTTTCATCAGTTCTTTGATCTGGAAAAATGCAAGGCACCATGGGAGAGTATTAAGAAAACTCATATTCCAACAATTGCTACTTCAATTTTTCTGTTGCATTTTATTTTGTGCAGATTACTGGATGAGAGACAAAAGGAAGGCAATGCAAATTTTTCAACAGCTTGTTAATATTTTGAATCTTGTTGAGCTTTTACTGGAGTTTGCAAATACAAGCAGGAACAGTAGAACTTTTTAAAATATCCAGACTTGGAGTTTAGTGACCATTATCACTAACTCACATAACAATTCTGTATGAGTCATGGAGAACCATATGGATATTTTTCCCTTGACTGCAAAGTAAATGCAGTTTCTGGGAACAGATGCTCCTTTGATGAGGTTCCTCCGACAGAGAGTGGCAGTTCAGTGATGTTGTAGGCTAGCTGTATTCAAAGAGAAAGTCAGCAAACCCAACGTGGTATCAAGGATCAGACTGATTTTTACTAAGAGATCAAAGTGGAGAAAAACTACTTTGAAATCTTGCATAGACTGTGCAAATTAAAGGTGTGAGTATGTGGTATGATTAAATGATCTGAAGATGTGTTTGAGCAAGTTCTAAACAAATGAACTGAAGTGTAGGTAGGGAGATAGTTCTCCATGGATGAAATGTCCTCCAGAAAAAGGTAATATAAAAGTATGCTTTTGATATTTGAGAAAATTTATTTAGCAAGTTGGGAGAGCAGTATTGTGCCAATAGTGTCAAAGTTGGAGGAGTTTTTAAAAAGTATGCATCAAATCTTTTGCCTTCTAAAGTCTTCTGCAAATCTTTGTTTTAAAACTCTAGCTCTTAATAAGTGGAGGAATGGAAAGTCATTGAAAGAAGTGGAAAAATGTGAAGGAAGAGTGTCCAGGAGAGGGGTAAAGAGCCAGTACTTTGTAACATATCCTCCAGGTCTCATCACAAAGACAAATGAAACTTTTTCTGTCTTTTAACTCAAGTTTGACAAGTAATTTGGTCAGCATATGTACCTCTGGAAACAGTAATACTATGCACTGAGTGCAACTGAATATTTTCAGTGTTAAGAAAGTTAACATGTTACTTGTAAACAGGATGAGCAAAGTCAGAGGACAAAACCTGTGTTAGAGAGCTGCAGTGCCAGCAGGTATGATATGAGTGGAATGCAAATGGTAGCAGCCTATGCTGCCAGCACAGTCCCAGAAAAGCACATAGCACAGTGCCAGCCAGGCACTCTGTATGGAATTATGGAAACTTCTGCAATTCTCCTGTAGATAACACTCTCCATTTCTCCTTGTCATTGTGAGGAAGGCAGATGCTGAAGCAGATATTATGTTGGAACCTTCTTTTCTGTGTTCTTCCAGTGTGCAGTGCAAAATAAGCCTCTGTACTTAATGTGACAGTTGCCACCTTCAATTGTTCTATTTTGCTGTTTTACCCTGAATAGAATTGCATTATAACTGAGTACAGGGCAGGATGACAGAGCTGATTGGGAGCTTGACTGTATATTCAGTTCTTTTTGGAAGGTGCACACTTGACAAAACAAAAATATTATGGGAGTTTGGTTTCTAAGTTCTCCGGATTGAAAGTTTTGCAGTTTTAAATTTAATCCAGATTTTTGTTGTTAGAAATATTTGTTAAATTGTACAGAAAAGGCTTAAAAAAATTTAACCTTTTTTTTTTTTTTTCTACACATCATATATGTGGTGTTTTATGATCTTCATAATGTATCTGGGCAGGAAAGCTTTGCCACATTGCTCCTTTAATATGTCATTCTCAAACACTAGAATCAAATTGACTAGGGACATAAAAACAGCTGAGGCACAGACAGGAGTCACAATTCTCAAACCTCAATGCAGCAAAGCTAAGCTAGCGTGAGAGCAGGCAGAGATGAACAGAACCTTAAATGTGTGAGGAATCCTGGTATAAGCAAGGAGCAGCACTTCTTCATGTTCCTGCAACTCCATTTGCTGTGACACCAACAGCTGCCTGTTATCTGGAAACTAGGCATTAGATCAGTGTTTACCCTATGAACTTTCTGATAAATTAAATGCCCTCTGACCTGGTTTATTGTTTATGCCAATGTATTTAGCATTGAACATGCCTTCCTCAAACAATTTGCAGGTGTTTCTTTGGGGGAAGATTGGTAGGTTAAGTAAATCCTCTTTGATGTTTTCCTGAGGAAGATGCTGTTGGCATCCTGACTGTTTCTAGCTTAATCTCCATACAACTGCAGGGCTCTTTCTGTGAGGAGGTAGCTATCTTTTGCTAAGTCTCTATGGCAATGCTGTACATACGTAGAAATCAGTACTGCATGTTCAAACATCAAAGGCAAAAGCTGATTTCTCTGTGATGAGGTGCTTACTAATATGATACACATCTCTGATAATAGGTAGATGTAATGACAACACCTAGAGATAAGAAGTGGTAGGGTAAGACACCACACTGATCTATTCCTACACAGAAAAGAGAGAAAACATGGGAAAACAACACATTATTCTCACTAAAAAGCCGTCGGCCTACATTTGTACTATCATTTATTGAAAGAAAGTTGCTCTTATAAAATAAAAAAAGCAGAAATATAAAGCACAGGGTGAGGAAGATGTAAAAGTATAATAACTTCATGGTGACATTGTCCTAAAATTACATCTTATTAGTGCTTAGAGAACTTTGCTATTTGGTAATTTCAGCAGGCTTACAGTGCAACCACTGAGCCTGAAAGAAGCATGTTGTCTTTGATTTGGAGAGGAAATGTAATTTTACAATTTCAGTCAAAGACAGAAATACAGTTTTTAAATTTCTAACTGAGTTCTACTTTCTGTTAATGAGTGCAGGTGAAATGAGTGGATGGAGCCAATGAAATACTAAATCATTGCTATTCCTAATTCTTTTGAGAACTGATTTCTGGATTTAGAACCATTATTAGAAAACTAATACTCTTTATTAGAAAAGTTTGTATTACTATGCCTACCCACAGACATAGAGGAATGTTACATGTGCCACTCTTGTGGTATTTCTTGATTTATTTCAGTAGAAGTAGCTGACTTGTAAAGAAAGTAAATCTGAAAATGTAATCAGTTTTTTTGTGTAGTATATCCATAGCAAGATTGTGATTTAAGAAAATAATTTCTAATTAACACAGAGAACTTGTCTCAGTGTCCTCTACTATATTGTGTCATGTGTTCAGGTTTAGCATTATTTATTCCAGTTTCTGCCTCTTATGGCTCTAAGAGTCACTGTCATGGACTACATGTCTGCTGCTCCTGAAGGGCTTCTAATGTGCAGTTGGAACACTGTGGCTGAGAAGCAGATTGTGTCAATTGGGTGAGTTGTCAGTTGTTTGCCTCTAGTTCAGCCTCTGCTGTGGCACAAAGAGCAGTTAACAGGGTGGGACAAACAGGCGGCTGCAGCCACCTCTGCCAGCCGCTGCTGAGCATGATGGTGTTGGGAAGTCATTGGCCTTAAGAGTTTTAACTGTCACTTAGAAGTCTCATTATCTCTTGCAATCTGGCACTTGGAGCCCCTTCTTCATTTGTTTGGAGATTTTTACCTCACTGTGGAAGCATTTAGAATTTTAAGGTGCATGTCCAGTAAAGTCAAGGTATAATACATTAGAGTGTGATGTAAAATCACGTTAGCTGAAGTGCAGTCAGCTCAGTGTGGACCCACTCATTTAGAAGCAAAGTACCCATATAGGAGTCTAATGAGCTTTAGCTAATGTGCTTTCACTTTGCAGCAGTCTTTAATTAGTCTTTCCATTCCCCATATTTCCTAATCAGTGCAGACTTCAGATCTTATATATACTTATGTATCTAGTGCATACTGTATGTTACCAGAATGTTTAAGAAGAGTACAGATCTGCACAGCCCCTTCCAAGAAGAGAAGAATATTGCTGTCTCCTATTATGTGTGGTTTACTTCAAAATACAATTAGGTTCCCTCAGTGGCCCCGTTGTATTCTCTCTATATACAGCTCTGGAAGCCGCTTTAACTTCAGTTATTCATCTCAGCAGCTGTTTATGGCATTGTGTAGCAAAGCCGTAAGAAATAAAGATTATGCCTTAAATAAGTGTAAAGACATGCAGGATTCTCATAACAGCCTAACCACAGGTATGCTATACTGTGTGTAATAGACCCTACACTTAGAATGAAGTTTAAACTCTCCTTCCTCCGCCACTATTTTGTGGGATTTATTTTTGTCTGAATTGCCAGAAAAGTCAAGGTGACCAGAGCTTTCCCTGATGGCTCAGAAATTTGGTCATAAAATTAAGTAAGCAAACTAATCCCTGCTTAAAATTGTTTGTCTGTTTTATAATGTTAACATCTTTTATGTTGGGGTGTGATGCCAGTATTTATGAGATAATAGGAAACACTTCTGTGGCCATAAGTTTGTGATAATTTCTGTCCCATGGGTGAGAAGTCTGTGAAACTTCTTTAGAAACTTCACTTTATCTCATAGGTACAGCTTCTGCACTAAACTGTTGTCCTGTTTCAGGACACTTTCCTCTATGTTGGTTATTTCCAAGAAGCCTGGAGGAACAGAATTATTTTTGAGTCCTCTGTGTGGCTCTCAGATTCTGTTGAAATTTGGTAACAAAAAATAAATGAGGTTGGCAACACATATTATTGTATGAGTGAGAGTTCTATCAGTATTGTTGATTCTGCAGGAAACTACACAAAAATTACAAAAAGTCAGAGTACAAAAATAACTCACTATACTTTACAAATTGGCCAAGTGATGAACATACATTAAAAAAAATGTTAAAGGCAGCACATAGACAACAAAGAGAAAAACAACTGAGGACCTGTTGTGTAATAAGTGAGGGAATTCAGAGAAAAATTACAATAAGCATAGAATTTATAGCCTGCTTGTATCAGAATATCTTTTAGAGAATTTTTTTCTATCCCTAAAATAAAGCAGACATGTTGCTTAAATGAAGCAAACATTTAATTATAGTCAACTTTAGCCAGTCTAGTTACGTGGAAAAGAAAGAATAAATGAGGTTACAAATACCACCCTCGAAGCAAGAGTGTTCAAGGTGCCTGGCCTTGAAGATATTTATAAAGAATTTATTATAACATATTGGTGGTTGGGTGAAAAAAATAAGAAATCTTATCATAAATACATTACCTAGTCCTAAGATTAAATGGAAGAGTAACCACATTTGAAAACCAAAGAATGTCTGGTAAAATTTCCTCTGTATTATTTTTCTGTTTGGCATGAATTAAATGTCTGCTTTTAGAAGTAGCTATTACAGCAGTACTGGTGAATAGCAAACACTGTTTTAAAAAGGCACTTGTAATGATGTTGGAATTTACAGACTGTGACCTCATGTTCCTTTAGTGCACAGTAAATTGCTTGAAAGTATAAAGAGAAGGAAATTAATAGAAGACTTTGAATATAACAGATACAAATTAGAATAGTTTATATGTAAAGGAAAATAAAACTTGTCAGATGTGCTATAGCTCTAAGTGCATTAAAAATAGGACACTGCTTTATTTTTATGTTTGAAGTCTTTTAGAAAATTTTGTTGATGGCCTCTTTTGAATTGGGAGGAGATGCTGTCATGAATAAAAAGTTGAGACAAAACTAACAGAAAGAGTCTGAAGTTCAGAATTATTCTGTGTTAACTGCTAAATTCACTCTATGATCTCTCAAACTTGCTGGGTTGCAGCAAGAAAATGAAGTCCCACTCAATTGTCTTGCCTGAGCAAAAAGGCCATTATGTGTGGGGAAGGTCTCATCACAGGCATAATGAAACTTAAATAATTGATTTCTTAACTTGGCCTTCTGAAATATGCTGGTGAGGTCAGAAGAGGTTTTCCCCAGGACTTATGATGGAGAAAACTCAGTCTCGTCTGACCTTGGCTGAGAAATGTTAAAAGACTCTTTCTTGCTGATTTAGGCTCCCACAGTCTCAGTTTTCAGCAGCTGTTGGAGGCTATGCATGGCTATTCCACAATTTGTATAATTACTTGACCTATCTTAGTCATATGACCATAGGAATATAAAATAATTGACTGGAGAAAAGGAACAAACCCCAGTTTCTTATTCCAGTCTTATATTCCTTCTACCATCAGATACAATTATTTCTTCCTGCACTGTGGTGGCAGATGATTCCTTTTGTATTGCTTTTGAACAACTCCACATGAGTATCTTTACAGGGATTGAAATCCTTTCTTTCCTAACCTCCAGCTAAATCGCACAAACCCTTTCTTCAGTTGGGATACCAGGGCTTTTTTGCATTAACTGTGTGGTCTTTCAGACATACAAAAGACCCTGGATACTCTCTCTTCTCTACTCACTGATTATGCCTCTGTGTTTATTACACTGACTCCTGTAGCAGTCTGGTCTAATTTTCTGATCATACCAGACAGAAAAATCTAGAAGCAAAAGAAGAAAATACCAACTCATAGTGTTCAAATTCTGAAGGCAACCATTAATTCTGAAAATTTGTGGCTATATCAGATAGCATATTTCTGTCCCTTTTGAAGACTGGATAGTGTACAAGAAAATCATGAAGTTTATCACCAATATTTTTATAGTTCCCACTTCAAAGCTCAGTGCTTCAGTGTCTGTATTTAGTCCAGATGCTGCCATCCTTACATAAGACCAAGGCACCCTGTCTTTGATATGAGTGCTTGTTAGACTAACTTTTCTGCCAGTCTCACTACTTAAAACTTGACTTGTGCCTATTGAACTACAGCACTGCCCATCAGTCAGTTAAGTTGCCAGAGGCAGTACCCAGAGCCAGGATACCCCACATCTGAGCATGATAATCACATTTCCCCAGCTCAGTACCCTCGCCCAGTGGGGCCTAGAGCACTGCATATGGTATGATTATGGGGATGGAGTGTTTCTTTTGGGAACTCATGGGACAACGCCACTGATCCCAGCAAGTGTATCTCCCTGGATACCGTACTGACTTTGAGAATTGCAAAACAAGATTGAGGATCTGAGCTGAAGTTACAAGAAAGTCAAAGACTACAGTGAACAGTAGGATTGTTTTCTGTTCATGGAGGAGGCTCAGATTTAAGCTACTACACAGGTCTAATCCCTAATTACTTATGGGATTTTCTGTGTGAAAATCTGGGTTACTATTTTGCTAAAATGAGGCTAAGGAATTTCCACTGGTGAACAGGAAGAAGACGACAAAGTTTATGACCAACCAGCCAGGGATGAGGAGCATGGGTCCTCAGAGTGCTCAGCATCCCTCAACAGCAGCTCTCTGAGGGTCACTGGTGAAGTAGTGAATATTTTTCATTCTGCAGTGCTTCCTTCAGTGCTAAGCCACCTGCATTTGCAGTGTATCTCTTCTCAGGTTAGAGATGTTGCAAAGGGAATGGCAGTCACTGCTCATGTGGGAATGTTGACATCATGACACAATATCTAGCAAAATGACAACTTGTATGTGTATCCCCACCTCCGCTTACAGGCTGCCTAGCTGTAGGTAGCTCACACTGAACATGAAACAAATCAGTTCCAAGTATTACCACAGGAAGGACTGTTGCGAGGCTTAGGTGTGTGCTTGTGCTCACTGCAACTTGTAAAGCTACCCAGGTCATGCTAAGATATATTCCTGGTGTCTTTTCTGTGTTGAGATATGAAGCACATCTCTGTAGTGCAAAGACAGTCCAAGGTTTTCTTCTGAAGCAGTGGTTCACATCGCAAAAAGAAAGCTTTGTCTTTTCAAGGAACCAGCCATAAATATCTTTGTGATGGGACATTGCCTGCATACTCCAGTGAATATGAACAGTGGCAGGCAATGCAGAACTGAATCCCAAATGGCTTGCCCAAGGTGCCTGCTTGGCTAATTTGATGGAAATGTGTAATTGTATGCTTATGCCAGATCTGCATTACCTTTGTGAGTTTTTTAAGATCTTCCAGAAGGGACAGACAAAGAAAGGGACTGAGGAACTGAAACTGCATCCTGGAAAACTGAGGTGGTCTTTTGTTTAGTCAATGGAAAACTAGGTGTTTAAATGCAGAGGCTGGCAGTGTTGAATCTCTGCTACTGCAGATCCAGAATTGCATTTGATTTTTCTTTTCAGATTTTCCATGCTCCAAAACTGCTCCTTTTCTGTAGGTGGTTATTTGACAGTCTATCTGTATGGTCTCATCCTTTATTTTGGCTGCCTCACTCTCTCACTGTATTTTCTGACTATTGCAAATGAGGCGCCACGATTTTTTTACTGGACAGCACTGTGTCTTTAAGCTTCTGAGAGCTAATATTTCCTGCTGGGGATTGTTTGGGCATGAATGATATTTCTTGCACGCTCTTCAAGCTGTATACTTGGTCACTGAAGTTATTTTTCATTGCTTCTGTGCTCTCTCTGGGAAAACCATAACAGATTGTCTTGCAAATGTGTCTTCATGTTAGCATTCAGATTTATGTGCGAATATACATACAGGCAATAATGTAAGCTTCTCCTAAATGTTACTGTGAGTAAAACTTCACTGTCAGCATGCTCACAAGCAACAAACACAGGTCATGAACATCAAGTCCAAATATTCTCAGAGAGTTTCCCCAATGTTTTTAAGCCATTATTGGTAACCCACGGCTTTTCACAAGAAATTACATTCAAATTTTACTTGTCCATTGTTCCATAATTACAGGGTATGCCTGATGTTTTTTAAAGTATGTATTATACAGAGGGCCTAGCTGTTGAATATAAAGTTTTCTAAGGTTATAGTTGAGGATTTTTTTTTGGCTTGTAAGAAGCAGAAAATCACAGATGAGAAACTACTGTTCTATCTACCTACCTCAACTTCAATTGGTTATTGGTATATGTTGTGATTCTCATCTTGCCAAATAATGAGAAGAGGAAACAGTTGAGAACTGACTGACACTGCCTACCAGTTGTTAGTGTTATTTCTTCCATATACCTACAGGCATTATTTCTGAGTCTAACCAATGATAACTTATATTTTCTGCCTTTTTGTCAAACTGGGAAAAAAACAAAAAGATTTCTGAACACTGTTTTAATACAGTTTAAGGTTTTGCCAACAAGCAGCAAAGTCATTATTTCTGCTGCAACATAGGATGCACAAAGGGGCAATGATCTTGCTGTTTCTTACCTTTTTTATAGTCTGTCCTATTTGGTATTACTGATAGAAATGACTTCAACAACTTTGAAGGCTTTCCCTGTTTGTCCTCCAGATTTACAGTACTTTTTTGCAAGCAGAGCTCAAAGGCCTTTGGAAAGGGTGCCAGCATCATTAACTTCACTGTACAGTGAAAGTGCAGAGGCACAGCCATGCCCCTTCCCTACAAAGTATTTTGTTTCAGTGGAACAAAAAGCAGCCTCTTGCAAAGGAAGATCAGTCTCTGCCTGATCCCATGAAACAGAAGTAGTTATTAAGTGGCATAGCTGATATTGGAACAAAAAGATCCTGTAGATCTGCTGTAGAAGTGCTTATTAGCTTTTGTGTGGGAATGGGTTAGCAGAGGTCTCCATTTATTGCAGCTGTACCCTCATATTTACTTTTTGTGTGTGCCGATGGAGAGATTTGTTTCTCCTTCCTCAGCAACATGGGCATTCCCTCATTCCACCTGTTCTTTCAGTAAGAGATGGTAAAAGAGAACACAAAAAATCCCTGCCAGCTATCTCTGTTGGGATGGTGCAAATCTAGATGCTGAGGTGCCAACAGCCCCATCAGCACTTTTGAACAGTGGGGTGGACAGGTACTTTTTGGCTTCTTTCTCCTACCTTGGTGTATGTTGTAGTTTTCCGCCAGGTAAAGCATTGTAGAGTTTTTCTTCTCTGCATTGTGTCAGGAGTCTAAGGCTTGATTCAAGAAAAATGAGTTTGCAATGCTAAGCATAGCCAGAGACTTCTTTCCTATAAACCGAAGAAAATTTGTCATAGGTGCCATAATAGCTGACAAACAAGTGTCCTTTGATGAATGATACTGATTTTCAAGATCCTAAAAATTCGAATCTGTATTGGGCTCTGTTGCAAAGTCGTAGTGCTGGGCTTTCTGTGTTGCAACTTATCACCACTCCAAGCCTTTATAAGAATTTCCTTCTAAAATAAGTCTTGCATGAAAAAAGCTTTGACTATTGCTGCTTAGGCTGTCTGTAAACAGCACACTGAAATTTTCTGGAGTTAATAAATGGTAATTAGCTTCTACTACTATTTTAGATGTACAATTTTTCATAGCTTGTAACCACAGTGAATTCAATTTTCATTTCAATATTAATAACCAATTATTGAAACATCATTGAAACATCTACTTAATCATTTCAGGCTTCATTAACTTTATCAAAGTGCTGCTGATGCAAATTCTGGCTTTAGATATGGCCATTGCAGTACTGTTGCCAACTGCTATAAGATACAATTTTAAAAGCTAGCAGAAATATATTAGAAAAATGGTATGTTGGTGGTTAGACTGTCATGGTGTTTTTGGGCCCAATTCATAAACTGCCTGAAAAAGAAATCTGAGTTTTTAAGTTGACTCTGATTCATTTATGTTCATGGGTAAATCCATATATTGATAGTTATATAAACAAATCCACTAAAGTATCCCAAGAATTAGTTAAGTTCACGACTTTTAACAGAGAGCAGCCAATACTAAAATGACATTCTAAAATATAAGATGAATTTTCTCCCTCTAACTTCTGATGCCATTTCTATGGCAATTTTCCCCTTCAAAAGTAGTACAACTAAAATTATTTTGTATATAATGATGATTATAACCAAGGCATATAGGATATATTATTAATATTTTTTGTGGGGGGAGGGAGGTTTGTTTCTTTGGGTTTTTTTCCCCTACATTTTATCCTCCGCTTTTCTCTCTAAAGTTTTAAAAAATCCGTCTCAGCTGTGTAGTGATCAAACACTTTCTTTCAATCTGTTCCAATGAGATAGTTAACAAAATTTAGAAATTATTTTGCGTGGTATGGTTTATACCTCCACTCCTTCTCAACAAGGTGAGTCAGTGAGGAGTGGTACAAACTAAGAAATCTGTCATTTCAGGTCTTGGTCCTAAAGATATCAACTTGGGGTTATGACAACAGAATGTTTTTATTATCAGAAGTTAAAATTTTTGACAAAAAAGTTCAAGAAGAAATTCAACATCAGTTTTCTTTTATTTACACTTTTTCCAAAAGAGAGAAAATTTACAAGAAATCTAGTACTCTGTATGCCTCCAGGACTTTACCTGCATGCACAGTGGATGTTAACACTGTGCAATTACCTAGTATGATGTAGAACCAGTGCTGCAAAGCTTTATTCACCATGGTTGATGCACTGGTTTTGACAACTTTATTTCCCCAATGATGCCTTCACGCATGAACACGTGAGAATAGGGCTATAATGTGCTTGATTTGTTATTGTTTTTTGGAAGGATCTGGAAGAGATTTATAACCATGCAACTCTTTTTCAAAAGGTTGACATACTTAAATTCCTTTGAAACTCCACTGTTAGTGATAATTAGATATAATCACAAATCATTCTTGTAGTGAGAACTGGTCTCTCAGGTCACATAAGTGCTTCTGAAATTTTTAGCTTGTGCCATTCATAAAAATATTTACAAAAGAAGTTTTTAACTTAACACTCCCTCCCCCCCTGTCCCCGTCCCCGTCCCCCCCCAATGACTGAGTTAAAAGTCTAGACAAGGTAGCTGGTTCAAAGCCTTGTTTCTGGTAGAAGGCTGGATGAGCTCCATTAATATTAAGGTTTTTGGCTTTGGCCTTGAAAAGCTGAATTTTCTTGGCATATCAAATCTGTTTTTCTGCAGTGGTATTGACACTTTGATGTAAAATATATATTGTGAATGGCAGTTGATTTTGTGATATTATAAGTATGCAGTAGGCAGAGATGTTTTCCTTCTGATATTTGTGCCAGGGAAAGGCTGCTAATAGTAATCCAGTGGAGAAAAAAATCTAGTAGTAAAATGCATAACTATTTTGTTTTTCTTGATTTAAGCCTAAAGGGCCATGCACTTAACATTTACTATGAAGGATATATATTTTGAACTGTCTCTTCTGCTTGGTAAGACAGTGGCACATAAGGCATAATTCCTGTGAAATTAACAGAATGAGTTTAAAGAAGTTATTTCCCTAGAACTATAGAAATGAGAAGAATAGACATTATATTAAGTCTATAGACTTTTCATGGTGCTACAGAAAGCAGATCTTTAGATCTTTTCATCATGTGGAATGGGAATGGAAAGAAGCATCATCCAAACCATGAAAAAGGGTAAAGGTTTGATTACTGTGGTGCTCAATGTGCTGTTACAAGACTGTATTTAGGGCATCCTGGGAACACTAAGGTATAACTGTGTTATTATGGTAACTAACGCAAACATTGAATAGGAAACAAGTAATGGCTGGTTTTCTCTGTAGAGACCTGCCTCTGCTGGAGACACAGGAGGTTCTGTGCCACATGGAGAATTTTTAAGAAGAGTGGAAAAGGGATAGTCAGTCTAGATAATAAATTGCCAGTGAAGATGTGAACCAATATCTCACGGTATTGACTGTAGAATGAATACTGACGAGGTCTAATAATAGTGATGGTTCTATGAAAAGTGTCAAGTTGTGGTTTCAATAGCAGACAAAAGTTCAAACTGAATGTGAGGAATTACTAAAAGAATAAAAAAGAAAACAATAATTATGCCATTTTCTAAACCTGTGGAGCACTCACACATTGAGTTCTATGAACTAGGGCTGCAAAAAATATACAGAGAAGGAAACATGATCAAAAGTATGCTATTACTTCTGTATAGGAAAGGACCACATAGACTATTACTCACTGAGATTAGTGAGGAATGATAGAGATCTGTACTTGTAAGTAGCAAAGAGAAGATGAATATGGATGCATGTGTAGTTTTTCCTTAAACAAAAACCCAAAAGCATTAAGAGAATATTTAGTTAAGCGGGTACTAGTTCAAAACATGAATGATAGGAAGATGATTTTTCACAAATGCGTGACTAAATTGTGGAATACATTATTGCAAAAAACTGTGGATGCCAGACCTTGGGATGACTTCAAAAACTAATGGGACAAATTCATGCATGAGAGATGCTCTTCATGGACAGTTAAATGCAGAGATACCACCTCCATCAGAGAAGCTCCACAGCTGAGCTGTAGATGGCCATAAGCTGTGAGAGCATGGTGAGGCAACAGCACTGCTCTTACATTCTTTCCCAACCATCCACTTTTAGCCATTGCCAGAAGCAAGATGATGGTGTAGGTTGTTTCTCAGTCTAATACTGGCAGGTCAGTCTTAACATGTGCTGCTCTGATACTCAGAGTCCTAAGTTTCAGTTTAGGCAGCAATATGGACATTATGCCATGGAGCAGAGAGATAAGAGACCCTGTCCTGTAGTTATAGTTTGTTATAGGTTTTACAGCTGAGGAACTAAAATGATGAAGTAGAAAGAGGGAACATTTTGGATGATAAGGTCAGATTAATGACTATGGGATGTTGCAGTTAAAAGTGTAAAGGAACTTGATAATGGTTCGTGGACTGTAGCCTCTGCTGCTGGTGGTACCCTAATTCAGAACTTAAGGGAACAGTGATGATGTACTTGAGTTGAAGATATAGTCCCACAAATGCGCTGTAGAGACTGGTACAGAGAAGGCAATTTTATTTTGGTGAAGGAGAATCCGTAGAAATAACAAGATCTGATGGGAAAAGTAACATACAATCAAGGAAATTAAAAGACCACTGATAATGCACAGGGGAATTGAGACAAGACTTCAGAGACAGCTTGTAATTTTGTTTTTTATTAACTTTTGCCTATTTATTTTTGGTGAACTTAATGTACTTTTAAGGTAGAGTTTTGTCTCCTGGCAATGAACATTCATTTTAGTGAATGTAGTTCCTCTCTAATTAGATTTCAAGTTTTAAATGAATAAGCAGAATTTGATTTTTTCAGATAAAAAAAGGACTGAAAACCCAATGAAGAAAAAGGAAAGTAGGATAGAAATGTATTTCAAAATATGGAAAAATTAGTGTTAAAATTTTCTGATATGGTTGGTATTGTTTGTCTGAAAACATGTATATAGTGTCATATTTACCAAGTGTCAAATGTTATCAGTCAAGGCAGCATGGCAAGTTGTGATGGACAAAAAACCAGCCTTTTTTGCCTTTTTTTTTACTGATACATTTTGCCATCAATCTTCTCAATTCTCTGGGCTTAGTAGTAGAGTGGGTGGGAATGAGTATTACCTGCAGGGAGGTGGGCAGGGCCCAGATTTGGCAAATGGACTGCCAGGAAGCACCTGTAGAAGTAATTTGTTTGTTTTTTATTTTTTACACACCTGTAGCTACTTTATAACATTTCCTTTGTATTGGAATGGAATTGCTAAAATATGCTGATTTGAGATGTTTTTTTTCTTTGTCACAGAACAAGATATTTTTCCTTGTAATGACTTTTTCTGACACTGGATAACTGACATACAGGTGGCTTGGGCATAATAACATTTGCCTGGCAGAAGAGGGAAGCCAGACTACCCTTCTCTTGCCAGATTTGCCTGGTTAATTGACCCAGTATCAGAATATTTTCTTGCTTTCTTGGATAAAAAAGGAAAAAAAAATTAAAAAAGTCAGGATAAAAGAGTAAACTAGGTTTAGCTCATCAATTTTTTTCAGTTTCTAAGCAGCATGCACAAGGAAATAAATTTAAACCTTAAATGATTTTTCTTTACCAGACAGCCCACATGAAGATCATATGTTGATTACAGCTTGTCTTTCTGTGCTCTGATGCTTTTATTGACTTTTCCCTTCATTGCCCTCTGTTTCAGTACCAAAGTGATTGGATCAGTATGTTTTCCCTTTGGGATTACATGAGAAATCTGAGATGCCTTACAGGTGCATGTATTAGGTCTCCAAATATTCAGTGTTCACATAAAATGAACAAGAAATATATAATTTTTAAAGGCAAAGATAGAAGACACAGTGATGAAAATGCTTTTTTGTTCCTGTTAAAATACCTGCAGATCTGTGAAGAAAAGTAAGAAGTCTGTTTAAAGCAGACTTTTCCTCAGAATAGAAATATGACAGGACATCTGAATGTTCATTGGTTTTCTGCTAGTCTGCGCAAGTCCGATGAGGTGTGCTAGTGTTACCTTTCTTTTTCCCTTTGTTTCCTTAATTTGGTAGAGAAATATCACTGGATTGATTATCTTCTGTATTTGGGCTGTTACACACCAGGACAGAGGAGAGGGTTGCACTTTCATGTCCCTACATACTCCCAGGGAAGGGGTGATTTCTCCAAGGACAGCAGGTATGAACTTCTGAACACCTGAAGTTGTGTGCTTAGTAGAAGTTGCATTTAGCCAGGATATTAGCTTTCCTGTGTTACTTTTTCCCATCAAAGGAAAGAAGTGCTGATCTTGTAGGTGATCTAAGTTATAGAAATTTCACAGCCAGTGGTATAGTTTTTGTTTTATCGGTAGCTGGGGGAACATTAATACAGTGTCATGTTTTGAAATGAAAGAGGAGGGAGGAGGCATGAGAGGTGCAGTTCTAATGAACACAGGCTGGAGCCTTTGGGGTGCTTCTGAGGATGTGACATTTCTAGGCTAAAAACCACTCTGGTTTTCTTCAGTGTAAGCTAATACTTGCTTCCTTTAGTCTTATGTAAGCCAGTTATAAATCTTCTCCAGTTTTGATAAGTCAGCACTTCTCAGTTCTTACTATTTTTGCTTCACACAGTTTCTGTGAGGTAGGTAAGCATGAGTCTATAGATTCAGAGTGGGGGAATCTAGTGAATTGTTGAAACAATTCCTTCCCATGTGTGGGAAGGTTAAAAGTAAATTATATTATAAAAGTATCACAGTAAGAACTGTCTTTTTCTCATTCAAATGTCTTTTAATCGACCCTTTCCCTTTTTTTCCTGATTTTTAATCTAGGCCAAAAAAGAATGTAGGTAACGGAATGTTGAGTTTTGCAGAAATACCTCTCCAAATGTCCTTTAAGTGGCACTTAATGCTATGGTTTGGTTAACAAGGTGGTCAAAGGATGGACTCAATGATCTTGTAGGTCTTTTCCAACCTTAATGATTCTGTGATTTTATTCTATGATAACTGATGTAATCAAAATATGATGGGAGATTCCATTAGGCTACCCAAATGTGAAGACAACAGATTTTGGATTCCTGGAGCTTTTAGAGAAAACAATTCAGCCTGCTTCTCTTAGCAGTTCTAAAAAGCATCTTGGTGGTGTTTTACATGCCACATGGTGGGGAAAAGAATCAACAGCAGCTGAAAGCTTAAGAAAAGTCCTGTTGAAAGATTGCCTCAAGTCCTGTTTAATGCTGCTATGGCAGAGCAGCCTGAGCTTCCCATTAATGAGAGTGCAGCAATTGGGCAGCTGCGCAGCTCTGGAAAAAGCACTGGAGCTTTCCATTGCTCCTTGGGGCGCAGGGTTACCCGCCACACTAATGTGAGACAGTAATTGCCCCTCGCTCTCTGCTCCTATGGGAACAGAAAATCAGCACGAGCTGAATGAGCAGTGTGAACTACCATTATTTCTTTCCTTTTCAGAGTGCCCTGAGCAGCAAGGATTGGATTGCTGTCTTGAAGTAATTTAGCACTTCACCCAGCGAAACATCCAAGTGAGCATTTAACTATAAGCAAGCAAATAATCCCACTGGAGTCACTTAAGGGCCCTGTGCTCAAATGTTTTGCTGGAGGGGGATCTGAGCTTGCAGCTGGCTGGTTGGAATGTTCTGTGTGGGCCTTATACTCAGGACTAACAACTTAAGTGGTGCATAGACTCTGAACAGCTCAAAGGATATGCTAATTGTTGCAGCATTTCTTAATTTTCAGTATTTTAATCAAATTGCTAGTGGTTGAGTAACTAATGCAAAACTCACTGATGCAGGGATACCATGAAGCTATTAGATCTTTTTCTCCTACCTGTTTATTTCCATATCAAAGGTATTAATGGTAGTGGCCACTGCGCAATGAGTTTGCTTCAGTGCTATGTGAGCTCCCATATGACCCTCTGGAACTGCTTCTCCTGATGGTGACAGACAAAAAACCAGAGTGCCTACTAATCACTTGTTACAAAGCACAGCAGATTCAGACAGTGATGGCAGCAGTGCTCATCCCAAGAGTTTTAAAGGGTGGAACTGGCAGCCTATTAATTTAATCAGGCTGCAGTCAGGTGCTACGCCTGCCCTCTGGTACAAGAGCAACCTGTTCCTGTCTGCCACTCAAACCGACAAGCTGTTTCCCTAGTAATTAATTCATTATAAAGTAATGAGTTTGTCAAGTTAGAGGTATATGGTACTACAGAGATGGAGGAGGAAACTGCTAACAACAATAACAAAAAAAGATTACTCAAGCTCTAGGAAGGCATAGTGGGGATACATTTCTTCTATTTTCACATCTGGATAAACAAAAAGATAGATTGTTCCACAATAATTTAAAACTAGGTGTGGATGATCTTTGTAGACTGTTCTTTTGAAACAGATGTCAGTGTTTATCCTACTAATGCAATTAAAATGAATATGGATTAGAATAGTGATTTTTTTAAAAAATGTAAGACATTTTCCTTAGATTTTAAATTTTGTAGTTTTTGTTTACTGGATAGATTTATTTGTCAAATATTTCTGGGAAAACTTATTTTTACCTTAGAATATTTTAGATGCAATATAGTGGATTTTTAGTATTTCCTTTTTCTTATTCTTCTTCACTTTTGCTTCTCTCTTCTACTTTTCCTCCTTTTTGGGAAGCAAATATTTTAAAAAATTAGTCTAAAAACTGTAGAAATAGATTTGTCAAAAATCAGAAAAATAATTTCAGGAAAGCAGAAAATCCTTTTAAAACACAGTCCCAAACACAAATGTTTCAACCAGCTCCAGCTACAGTTTTGACTAAAGGCACTCTGCAGACCATATTGGAAAGATAGGCTTTAGCAAAGAACAGATTATCTTAAAAATGGAAAAGATCAAAAGAACTATTCAGGCAGTAGGAGCTCCAGTGTGGAAGCTGTGTAAGGCTTAGCAAGTAGAACAGGGATGGAAAGGTGTATACAATGCCTCTTCTTCAAGGGAGGAAGGAGAAGAGAGGAATTGTACAGACTTGCTTGATGCAGTTAGGAGCTGTAAAAATCACCCAGCTGAAACCCCAGCTCTTGTAAACTGAGATTATAGTTGAAGGTGTTCATTCACTCCAGCTGTGAATCTGTCCCAAAGAGGAACAACCTCAGCATGGTCTTTTGTAGGAAGATATTGGAAATATCTGACTGTGAGAGTGCAGTCAGTGTGTGAACAGGAGCATTTTCAAAGTTTGTCGCTGGCCAAGGTGAAATACTCAGTTGAAGATAACTGGAATGGCTAAGCCTCTGGAGCCAATTTTTAGGGCATGAACATTGGAGAACCTTCTAGTAAACCCCTGGTGTTTTGCGGACCCATAATATGCTTCTTCTGTTTACTTCCAGATCAGCTTCTGGCCCTGCTCCTCCCCTTTCTATCCCTGTTACATTTAATCAGCCTGAGTACAGTTCACGACTCCAGCTATATTGATTCTTTGAGCAGATTTCAGCAGAACCTAAAAAAGGAAGCACAGACTGCTCCCCTCTTTCTTGTTTGACTGATGCTTTCTTTTACCCTACACGACAAAGTGATAGATGTACTTAGTTAACTTTCTGCAAAATCATTAATGCCACCCTTACCGGTTGGCTTCCCAGGTATCGGTTAAAGAGGTGTCACACGTTTGTTACCTGAGACACTGCCATACTGTATAATCAGACCATTCATTTTCTTCTGAGACTGGTCCTACAGAACTGGTTTGAAATGCATAGCTAAGGGAGATAAAAACTAGCACTCTTTCAAGCAATTAGATTTTTCCTGGTTTTGCCTCAGATTAAAGCTGCAAACTGATGAAAGTTCACTTGGGAAAGCTGAAGTAAGTGTTCCAATAAGATTCTTCTGATGTATCCCTCTCTTATCCCCCATGGGATCAGAGTCTACAGCAAAACAATTTGCAGCTACCTCCCCAATCCCCTTGACCCTTTAAAGGTCCTGAGGTCACTGGACTTGCCGTATAAGTGACTGCTCACCAAAAGGTCATCTTGTCTGATCCCTGACATCCCCACTGAATTTCACCTTTGCTCATTCAATCCCCGTTGAATTCTGACATTTGATAAGTGCTACTTAATGCTCTGCCAAAGCTTATTATCCCAAGAAGGAGGGACAATCTCAGTCTTAAAACTGGACACTTTAGACAATACCATCACCAGTCTCCACAGAGGTATCTTCATCATGGTCAAGAATATGTCTTCTTATTCATCTGACTTTTGTCTTTGCAGATTATAAAGACTTGTATTACTCTGTGTTTTTTTCCCAGTGAAGATTTTATGTATTAGTCAAAATATTTCTTGCCGTTTTGATAAACTAAACAAAGTTCTTTAAGATTTTAAAGGTTCTTTAATATTTGACTCTTCATGAGTTCTTTAAGATTTTCTTTGTAAGAGATTTTCTACAACTCTAAAGTGGTGGATCTTTTTCTGTACCTTACTTCATTCTCTCAGCATCTGTCATCATTTCAAGCATACTTGAAAAGTATGGAAAACAAAATCTTACCCAGCTTTACAATCAGCCTAAAAAGTACAGGGACAAAGGTAAAAATCTGCTATTTTTCTTTTGTTCTACCTTATTTATATAGTAAAAGCTGTAGACTGGTTCCATCACAGTGGGAGCTCATATACTCCAATTCCTAAAACTCCTTCCAGTCTTGTGGAGAGACAGGAGAGCCATCTGTTTTTTGTGCTAGTATGTAGAACTTCTGCGTTCAAATGAATTCAGCTATCCAGGTCCAATGTGTTTTCATTTATTTTTATCTAATTTCATTATTATCTTGTAATTGTTTATTGTCTTCTAGTCCATCTACTCCTCCCAATTTTTTTGCAGCAAACAGCACCCAGTCTACTGCAAATCTGGTGAGTATCCAGCAAAAATTCTTCATTTCTTGAGGATTTCTGAGTAGCAATTATTTTTTGAATGATGCCAATTACAGAATTATAAATCTATGCAATATGTATGTCACTGATAGTGATTAATAAAAAGAAGTCAAAAGAATTATAATGAGGCTTCTGTTGCCTGACATCTGTATGATGTCCCAGAGTTGAAGAATACAGAATGTTTGAAAATATGTACAACCTTCCCAGCTGTACTGTGACCATGGTGCCTGTGAAAAAAGTTGCACAAAGAGAGTTCTCTGAGAGATGGGTGGAGAACCATCTGAAATTTCCCAAAAGCAAATGCAAGGTCCTCTACCCTGGGAGGAACAACCTTGGGGCACTGGTACAGGCTGGGGGCTTTTGCATGTGTGGGAAAAAAGCACTGAGATCTGGTCAAATGTAAAGATAAAATCCAAAAGTAGTTACACAGCTGGTTTTTTTTTTTTTTTGCTTTGTAATTGTAAATTCTGCAGGGCCAAAGGCTGCAAACATGTATATTTCTAGTTGAACTTGCTTATATTTTTTTGACATAGACTGTTGACTAAATCCAAGTCTAAGTGGACCTAGTGACACCTAGACTTCTCAGTGAAGTTTAGAAAGCGAGGAGGTCTCACTGAAGCTCGTAACACAGCATGAAGGACCACAGCCTGATTATGTTAGAATCCATGGTAATAGACTGTAGAGTTGTTGCTTAGATACTGCATTGGCAGTGTTTAGGTATTAGCAATAGAACAAGACATAATCATGCACATAATCTGTCCTAATTCTTGTGTCTGGTTGAAAACCTTCTCTCAAATGCTCTGCTACAGACAATCACTCAGATTCTGTTCTTAGACCTGTTGGTGTAAATTCTTTGCTTTCCTGTTGATGAGCATTATATGAGAATTTCACAGACAATTTCTGGTGCATCACATTCAGTGCATCACATTCATATCACAGTTTGAAATTGCGTCTACATTAACCAGGTAATAGGAGAGAAATTTTCATACTTTTCAAATTACATTTCAACATTGTTTTAAACTTTTGCTTTTTAGTAAAAATGGTCTGAAAATTTATAAGTGAGAAGTGTTTTGTACCAAAAACTGCCCTTTCTCTTCCCCTGCTCCTAAATATTTGGCTGCAAGTTTTGCTGTTTCTGTGGCTGTTGGTAGATGTCTTCATCCTGACTCCTAGACCCTTAACCAGAAAAATTAAGATTTAACTTAGTGTAAATAATAAATTAGTGATATAAATAAGCAGATTTTTTCGTTTTCTTTTTTACCTAGCCAGATTGCAAAAGTATGAACCTGATCATGAACATCTTTTCTGAAATGAACATACAGTGAAGACCCACACTTGCGAATAAGTGCTGCATGCATGTTTTAGGGAATAAAGACCTGTTTTCCTATTTGAGTGGTACAGGGCTGGAAGTTTTGTGCGTGATAGATATGAGCCTTATTTCTTATCATACTATAAACTTCTTGCCTACAGTGTTGTAAAGGAATTTATAACAGCAGGCAAATTATTGTGGGTGACAAATAGAGATTCAATACTGAGCATTAGACATTAGCATTTGAAAACTCAGGCTATACTTTACACTGTATCTTGCACAGTCATTTTGCTTTTGTTTTTCTTGCTGTATCTTGTTTTCCTCTCCAAATTTTCTGTGCCATTCTGTTCTGTCTTCTGCCTTTCAGTGTATTTCTGCTGCAGCACCTGGGTATTCAGACCCTGACAGCTACTGAGTGTTATTGCGTTGAAAGTACAGAATCCCCATAATTTTATTTCCCTTGCTCTCTCAAAGAGGGTGACAGACAAAAAACACAGTGAGGGAAAAGAGCAGCATGAACATTAGTATGAATATGAGCAACTCCTGGCTTGCTGAGAATAATATTGCCTTTGTTAAAAATGCTATTTGTAAGTGCAAAATACAGAGGGTCCCTCACATGACAGATACAATAAATTGGTGTACTGCCTAGTGAATAAACTTTTCTGACTTTGATTCTTGATTTTTCCTTCCATTCCCTAATGTTCAAATTCAGCCATTTATATCACATATGTAGCATGGTATACATAAAGGAAGTAGAGGATCTCCAAGTTCTGTGTGGTGCTGTAACCACAATTGTTCCCCACTTTACACCATTCTTTTCATTTGTACTCAGGCTGTTATACCATCCTTGCTTCTGTAGTATCATATTCCATACAGGTTTATCTGTGGAGTGTGTCTTGCCAGCACTTGTTAGTGTCTTTCAAATGAATTTTTTTGCTAGTCTTTGTCTTCCCACCTGTTTAAGTGCATGCCCATTGTCAAGTCACAGTTGTGACACTGCTTGCTCTTGCCTTGTGACTTTGCTGAGCTCTGATATGCACCTTTCCCTTCTACTGTGTGCAAGGAGACCAGCTTTTAACTGAGAGCACCCAGATACCATTTCAAGTATGTGCCACAGTCTTTGCCCCCTTTTCTTGACAGCATTTCCAGCACACTTGGCTTTCTAACGGGGTTAAATTTCTGGTGTGAGGCTTTAATAAAGATCCTTTTAAAGACCATTTTTGCTCATTGTAGAATGAAATAAAATTACACTGTGTCAGTGCCACCTATTTTGCAAGGCTATTCCGTCTACAGATTCTGCTGAATGTGTTGTTGGCAGTCTTAGTAAAAATTCTGAATTATCTGGACTACTCAGCTGCTGGACCTGGGGGATCAGAGCTGATGCCTACCTTGGAGAGCACCTCAGGTCTTTTAACCAGAAGAAGCACCAGCTGCTTTTGCTTGGAACTTTTCAATATGTTGCCTGTGCTACCTTTATGATAGATGGAATGAATTTATTTAACCATAGTGAGTTAGTGATCTAATTTTTTATTGATCCAAATGAAAAAGGAATGTATTGTTTTCTGTAGCAAAATCTACTGTTGCATCTATGGTGCCACACTTCAAGGAAATTTGTTTATGTTCCAGCTACTGACAAAGAGCAGAGAGCTATTGTATGAATCCTCTTGAATTGTTCCTTTAGTTCTCCTCAGCCTATTTTGAAATTTAGTTGAAAGGTATGTGAGAATGTTTTGCTGAATTTTGTTCTCTTCTTAAAAAAATTCAAAATATGGAAAAAACTCAAAATATGCAAGATGAAGTCACTTCTCATCTTACTGTACAGTTTGGTCCCTTTGGAAAAATTAAAATGAATATGTTAGTACAGAATATGTGGTTATGCCCAAGGAAATAGTATATACAAGCTGCTCCAAACCTTAGAGCCAAACATGGGGAACAAGTCAGAACAGAGAAATTTTTGTTATTGTTTGAGTTTGTCTCCACAGATTGTAAATTGCAATGTCAGGATATGTTCCAGGTGTTTTCTCTCCACATTGAGTTGTTCTGTACAGGGATTAGATACATGTATTCTTTTGATATGTGAAGTTCAATCTTCAGTATCTTTCCATTATGGAGATTATAGAAGTCTTATGAGTGTGTTTTACTTGGCTATGAACATCAATGCTCTTGAAAAGATGTATTTCAGTGAGCAGAACTACAGCTTGAAACATTTTAGCTGCTTTTATCTGAAGCCCTCACGGTAATTATTGCTTTGCGTTATCTTATTATTTGGCTATTTATCATTTCACATGGAAGATGATTTTTGTGACCAGGTCTGGTGCTGAAACAGAGCTATGGAAAAACACAAAGAACTTTGCTTCAAAAATAATCTTATTTCCTAGACATATATATGTAGGACCCTTCAGGAACTTGGTGCAATATTTTCCTCTGTAGTCAAATTTTCAGTGAGCTATGTGCATGATACAATTTCTTTTGGACATAGAAGCATATATTTCTCATTAAAAAAACCCCAAACAAAACCTGACTTAAAAAAAAATAATTAATGTTTGATAGTATCTAGAGGCTGAAATCAGAATTGGACTTTTGTGGGCTAAAATACATAACTATATTATGACATGATGGATTCTGCTTCAAAGAATTACCAGTACTGTGGGGAAAATGGGAATCTCAGTTACTCTCAGCTGTAGGGAGAAGTGCTAATTTAAAAGGTTTCTGAACCATTTCAGCTTTTAATGTCCCAGTATTACCTGTCTTATCAGTGATAAATGGTTAGTACTTAATACTTTTGCAAAAGGACTTAGACCTTACCTTCTTCATTTTTATTTTCAGAATGATGGATTATGATATATGGGTCCTTCAACGTTTAGTGCTAGAAGAAACACTGAATCCAACCTTTTTGAACATATACTGAAGCTATGTACAAAAGAGCCAACTAAATGATTGGTAGGAAACCTATTCAGTGTTTAATACTTTGCAGTTATGCTTCTCATGCAGAAAAATCACACTGACCTCACGGAGAAAGAATTATTTATGGGAATAAGGTTATTGTGTTGGTGTAAAAGAAGATTTGCCTTCTAAAAATATAGAGTTCATAAATATGTCTCTCCAAACCAACAACATTCTGGGCATTCTTTGTTGTGAACAATAGGCATAAACCAAAATTGCTGACATTTATTTAAAATATAAACTTTTCCTGAATGGTATGAAATCTA
>VZTJ01005117.1:2501841-2514952 GCA_013397795.1 Orthonyx spaldingii | reverse complement strand
AAAAAAAAAAAAAAAAAATAAAAGCCCACATGATAAATAAAGTGTATTTAAATCATTAGATTACTCAGTGGAAAGTATTTATATTAAACATCTGAGGTGTTGCCAGCTTTGTGCTAATTGGACAATCTTACTTCTCCATTAAATAGACAGATGGATGAAGCAATTCATAAACTACCCCTTCTTACTGGCAGTAGTTGGTGTATCAATCGATATCTACCAACTTAAGAATAGAATTTTAAATATTAATGCACCATTCAGATGTATAAATGTCTGTATCACAGTCCTGTTGACAAAAAGGTTGTGCTATAAACTGCACTTACTAGAATTAAATCTGCAAATATTCCATTCAAAGTGTCATTTTCCTTGTCTTTAAATCAGTGCAATGCGGGAAAAGAATATAACAGCTACCAATGATAGCACTGGCAAAATTTAGGTGTTAAACTGCTGCAAAGCAAACTATTAACTGCATGATATGGGTGATCCTGCTCCCCAGTGACTGGAGATAGTATTCACAGAATTCCTGTTCTAGCAAGTAAAGGGTGTTGAAAAATCATTGTGTATGAAGCCTTGATTAGCAGTTCTCCAAGGTGACTTTAGTTGCTTGTGCTACTGGTAGTAAGTCAGATGTTTCATACTGAAAAATTCCACAAGGGCGAGAAGAGCAGCCACAATTCCTTGTAAGTATTTTGTCAAGGAAAACTGTCAAAGGGACATCAGCTACTACAAAACATGTACCTGCTTCCAAAAAAGTAAGTGTGAAAGAAAACCAAAATGGAGGATACACATTATACTCTATATTAGCAAAGAGATTTTAAGCTGAACTGTATAGGATAAAATGGTCATTAGTTCACTCTTCAACCTTTAGTAAACATTGGATCCCTAATAAAGGAGATGATAAATGCCATATTCTAAGAACATTAAAGAAATCAATATTGACACAATGATCTAACCATATATTATCGATTCCGTGAATGCATTATTTTAAAATTATTTAAGTTTCCAACATTACAGGCAATAGCCAGAAAAATGTCAGGTGTAAACACTCTTTGTGTGAGAATCATCTGCAGAGTGGGCTAAATTGAACAATATGCATTCAATGAACTCTCAAATTAAAGCCCAAGTGAAACCTAGACTAATCTGCTGAAGATGGAAGACTGAATATTCTCTGGAGAATAGAGTTACATCACCATAGATTTATTTTTATGGCAGGTTAGATGATAATATTCTAATAACAACCATTGTACTACGTATTGTTGCTGTGAGTCAGAATTCAATTATTTAAAACAAATTCTGTAAGGTCTTGTTTCTTTTTTGAAGGTTAACATGATTCTAGGAGATCAGAAACTTTTTGTGTTTTGCATTGGATGATTGGTTACAGGAATGTTTAATTAATTCTGTATATCAGAGGTTTAGACATTAAGAAAACAAATTTGTTTTATGTCACAAGACACCCCAGTGATTTATTCAGACCTAAGTATAAAGGAACTTTGAAACTCTGCAGTGAGGTCTCCCATTCCTCACTCTGTGCATCTGCTCCATACAGAAAGCAAAGACCTTCTGCATGAGAAGTTAACGGCCATTAAAAATGGCCGCTCAGCAAAGCCATATTTTTATATAACAGAGATGAACCAGGGCCAAAATCAGTGGTAATCAGCACTGGCAAAGGAAGTAAATCACCTTGAGAAATAAGCTCAAATCATGTAGTGAACTGCACTGAAAAAAAATCAGCTCTTGGAATCAGAATGAATCATCTACTTGTGGATTTTTTTTTTTTTATATCTTGGTCTTGAAAAACTGAAGATAACTCTCTGGAGGATGGAGAGGTTATATCTGAATGCTTTTGCAATTCTTTTTAGACGTGCGTAAGATGTTAGGATTCAGAATTCTGTTTGTTACTATGAAGTAGGGCAAATACTCAGGAAAATATTCTGAGAAAAAATTAACTTTTGTTTTATACATAGATTCATATTTCTTTTGATCAGTTGTTGAGTTATGCTTATCACGTTTGAGTGTGGATTCAGGTAGGCTTGGACAAATAAAGCTGTGCTCAGGTTTGGAAGTGTTTGTGGATATGTAAATGTTTGTTGCAGAGTTTGCTGTTTAATTAGATAGTTCATTGAATCAGAAAAGGTCCATTTTACAGAAGATCCTATACCATATGACGATGCAGCCATATCCTCTTTGGTGTCCCATTGCAGCTGCTTTATGATCAAAACAGATATTGCAGGTCTTGGGAGTTTTATCAAGTCCCTGCAGATGCTGCATTGTGATATGTGAGAGCTGGGGGAGAATCCTGTCTTTCCAGGAGAAAAATCCTTCCTGTGTGACCATATTTCCTCTCCTGTCTGTGGTTACAATGGAGGTAGGTCAGGGTAATAATGGGCAATGTTCTTGGGACACCTGAGATTAAGGAAACTCTTAGAGGAAAGTACAAAGAAAAGGTTGCAAAGGTGAGGCTTTCTTTTTCTTATTGGAGTTTCCTTTGGAGCCTAAGCAGAAGTATGCTGTTGGCCAGATTGACCAAGTATAGCATAGTGGAAATCAAACCACCCAAAGTAGGCGCTTTACTTTTCTGTGTGGTCTGTGTCAAAAACTGAATACCAAAAAAAATGGTTTTTTTTTTCTGGATCTCGTATACTAACTTAAACTGCTGGAAGTGCCACACAAAAAAGGTGAGGCCTGGCCCTTTTCATAGCCTTTCTCTTGCAAAGGGGTTACAGCCCGGTATTCTCCATTGCACCAAGGCCATTGTCACAGCAAACTGGGCAAATAGCTGCTCTGTTGGAGAATGTTCAGCTTCCTACTTGTAGTTGGTGCTTCTCTGTTGACTTTTCTGGTAGAAGAGGTGCAAGCATTTTTTAATTGTTATCAAGGACAGAGACTGATTGAGGAAGTGAGTTTCGCTTCGCCTGAAGGTTGTTGGGGACCGGGATCAGAGGCCCCATCTCTGTAGGACTTGGGAGGCCTGTAATGTCTGGAGGGGAGGTCACGTGGAGCACGTTTGAAAATGGTACCATGAGTGGCATGCTTAAATCTGGAATAGTGTTACTCTGCTGACTTGAGGACCTTAACTTTCAGAAGCCCTAGAAAATATTTTTATTTACACTCTCCCCCACGACATGCTCCATTTCACATCCTTTACGCTGCATTAACATGGAGGACCTGAGTTTACACACTCCCAGAAAAAGTAAAGAATCAGCATTTCTCAGAATAGACAAATATTCTGACCTTTTGATTATTGGGTGAAAAGAGAATATAGTTTTCTGAAGCAGAAGTTGAACAATTTGATGCCAATTCTAACAGGGTTGGAGGAAAGGGCAAGCAGAGAAAAAAGTACGGTGTAAGACTTGACAGGAGCAAAATCAGGTGCTGACATGTCTCCAGGGTAGGATGAGAAATTTTGCAAATGCCTGTATCACTTGATTGTTGACACAGATGCTCACAGAAATCTTTAAGCACAAATTCTTCCTCCAGTGAATCATTATATCTCTGCTAGAATTGATAATAGTTTGTGCTTATGGAGTTTACAGTATTTCCTTTTTGGCAGGCTTTAATAACTGCCTCTTCCATACCCCTAGGAAACATCAAGAGTTATTTATTACAGTCTAGGAAGTGCTGAGGCCTGTAGATGGGAGTATTAAACATTTGTATTTATTACCATTTATCTAGCCACAATATTAACGTTGAAGTACAAAGTAATCAAGAAGTTACAGAATAGAAAGCCCTGGAATTCTTCAGATCAATTTACTCAATCGAGCAGAATACGTCCCTGATTTCTGGGACACTGATTTCTGACCAGCAATTTAATCCCAGTTTTGAAGGATGCAGTAAGAATTAACGGATACATAGCCTATGGATAAAGAAAGGAATTTCTCCCTGGGTAGCAGTTGTGTTTGCTACACCAACTATTGCAGTTTGTGAAATCCAGTCCTTGCAACTCAAGTGCAAATATTAATATTCGGTTTTAAGTATTTCTCAGTGTCGCCTAGTAACGGAAGACATGAGTCTCTCTGTTATGATCTGATTATTTTGACTACTAGAGAGATGCCTCTGCCCAAACTAAGGTACAAATGAGACCATATGCCAAAGTACGGCTTTTATTCAACAGAAAATGTGAGATAGAGAGGGATAGAAATAGAAAAGAGGGAGGGAGGGGAGAGAAAGGGAGCATCAGAGAGAGATTAGTTAGAAAGCTAGTCACTGCCCCTATGAATCCTGCAGCATCCTGTTGGTCCTTCTTCACTCTGGTCTGCTTGGTGGTGGGGTCCTATGAAACACAGACTTCCATGGGTTAATATACATTCAGGTACTCGTGGGGATGCCAAGCACCTCCCTTTTGTGGGGGAGTTTTACTCTGCCTTTTGCTAAACTGTGGATCTGGTGCAACACAGGATCATGTGCAGTTCTCAGGCGGAAGGCCTTGGGAATGAGTCAATGGGCTGTGGCTTCCCCCTGCCAGACCCAAATTTCAGGACAGCTTCTGAGTTGGCTTTCCTTGTGGAGTCATTCTTCTCCCCCCGCCCTGTTTACTTCTTAGACCTGAGATAACTGGACAATACTATGACCTTTATTTTATCTCAAGTTCTTATCAGGTAGTTTAACTCACAGTTCAAATTCCTGGAATCCAGGAGACTGGGGGAATTAGTGGTTCAGTGGTTGCAGATGAGCAGTTGCTTCTTTATAGAATTTACTATAGTGGGCAAAGTCCTTCGTTGATCTTAGCAATATTTGAACCATTAACCATTAACATCTCTCACGCTCTCCCATTAAATTTAAATGCAATCTTTTATGCAATTATAACAATTTATAATTCATCTTTTATGCAATTATAACAATTTATAATTCATCTTTTATGCAGTTATAACCATTTATAATTCATAAAGTACAAGTTGTAATTAACCAGTTAAACTACAAAATAATTGCTTCATACAAGAAATAAAAAAAGAGACAAATGTAGAAAGAAGCAAGTCATTAACTAACTGTGAATGCATTTAAGATGCAAATTAATTAAAAGTTTCTTTGTTCTGGGCAAAAAGTCATTCTGGACCAGTTTCCCGACCGTACAGCAGAGGCAGCCAGCCTACAATTATTTTAAGAACTTTCCAAGATTATTACTCAAATAACTTGTCTGCACAAAACAGTAGAGGAATGATCTTTTATCTGTTAGAGTTCCTTGTCAAGCCTATAATATGTGTATTTTGTTTCTTTACAAGTTCTTCACACCAATACATGACAAAAAGAATAATACAGAATTACATGTGCTAAATAGTGCATTTAGACTAGGCTCTGCTAACTAGGTTTCTTTGCAAAATTTGTTAGTGTCATATTGCTTTCAGGAGATTAAATGTCTTCTTTTCTTGTAGAACAATACCTATTTAGTTAGATCTATTCAGCATTTATAGCATTGTATTTTCCTTTTTCTAACTACATCTGAAGAGAATAAATCATTTCCCTTTGTTCTCTCATGTACAAAACTTTCAAAATTAGAAAGGAGTACCATCAGAAAATGAAATAGAGTTCACCTTCAAAGTATTGCATGTGACTGAAAATAAAATAATTCCATTTCATGGAGTGATGTATTTTCAGTGCTTTTTCTATCTGCAGATTTACTGTCATGTCAGAAAAGTAACTTGAAATCTATAGCAAGGAAAAAGAGGGAAGATATCTGTACTTCCTTCTGGAACATATTATTATCAAATACCTTGAGTCTCTAGATCATTGGGTCATTGGATGCAGCATAAGGATTTTATTTGACCTTTGACCTTTTGAGTTTCAAAAAACCTGAATCAGCAAAACAAACCTCTCCAACCACAAATGCAAAAGTTATCAGTTTAGACGAGCTCATTGGCTTTGAGACCCAACAAGCTTAACAGAGCCTGAGTGTTACTAAAGTATGTGTACATGAGTTTGAATCGCTGAGTATAATATATATTGCACCACTTTGAAAACATTTGGACTGGACAGAAAAGTAATGAGAAATACTCTTTCATTTTTACTTTCAAAGAGTTCAGTGAGATAACTAAGTTTATCAGAGGAACTAAGAAGACAATGTTATCCATTCAGCTTGATACCTTTCAAGCTGCAATGAGATAACTGGCAGTCATTCTGATACCAGGCATTAAACCACACATGACCCAAATCTTATCTGAACTTCTACTAAAATCAGTACATTTGGCAAGATCTGAGGAACTCAGGTGTGAAAACATGCACTTTGAAAATCATCTATGTAATTTTGAAAGGCCTGTTCAATCTGCACATCTGTCTAAAAGTGTGATTTGTGCTGAATGAAACATTCATGGTTTAATGTAAAACCCAGAGAAGTTCCTGGAAACTGAATGCATGCAATGATTGCATTTCCTACTTCTAGTGCCTCCCATCCTAAAATAATTTTTAGGTAGGTTGAAAAGAGTATGGTATGCTGACACTTTCTAGGTGCTGAGGTTGGTGAAAGGGAGGCCTGATTACCTCTAGATATGACAAGCATGTGAAATTTACATAACCAACTCCATTTTGTTCATTGCTGGTTTTCTTTTATTCCTTTGATTGTAGCTACAAACCCAGCAATACATTATTTCACATCATTCACTCTCCTCTGGCAAAAAACCTTCCTAAAAGCAGGGGCTGGTGACACAGCAAAGATGCTGGTGGTTTGAGAGTGGATCTAAACTGCACAGTCCTGTGCAGTCCAGAGACACCCTACAAAGCTCTGGTCACAAGGGCATGGTAGCTGGTCTAACATAGTATTTTGGACGTGATGAATGACTGGGGAGAGCTCTTCCCTAGAATCTAATTGTGATAACTAGGTAGGGAAAATTCACAGAGACTGCAGAAGGAATTACGTTTCGTCCAAAAACTGCTGCGAGGATTCAAGTAAGGCTTAAATAATACAAAGACTTTGAATAAAGTATTGGACTATAGGAGTTGACTGAAATTTTGAAAGTGATGTGAAAGTCTTTAAAATACCAAAATAATTATAAGAATTATACTGATATTATGGAACCCTTACTTCACATCTTGAGGGTAATGAGGTATTTTCATCAAAAAAAGAAGTTATTTTCTAAATTATTAGTGAATGTGAGTTGTCCTTCACTGAGTTGCAAAACACAGCGTCAACTTTGTAATTATATATCAGCGTGCTATACTATTCAGTGGTTGATCTAATATGATATGTGAATTCAGAAAATCAATGTTTGGAACAAATAACATACAAGTAATATTCTAAGACACCCTCTAATAATATTAGTAGGAATAGGAAAGAAAGTGTCTGTATAAAAAACACTCAAAAATTTTGTTTACAGACAGAAATGTATACACCTGCATGCCATAGCTGATCTCTGTTTAAAGATGGTATCTGTTATTATGTGTGTTTCCTGAACATTTTGTAGTAATATAGTTCAGTCAGAAATTTTTCTTGGCACACCTGTTCTTAATACTATAAATTCAGCATAAAATATAGAAAATATCTGCATTTTTACCAGTCTTTAAAATTACAGTTTGCTGCGAGTTGTTGTGGTCCATGATCTGGGGAGCATAATAATATAGAGAAGGACTCTGGTATGTCAGTAAGTGCTGAATTATAGCAGTTGTTCAGTAAATTTTTCTAATCCCCAGAGTGCTTGTGACTAGAACAATTGCAGCCATTTAGTATTGCTCAGCTGCTCCTCCCGGTGTTCATAAATACAGTGGTGTGTCCACATAAGGCACATCCAGTCAGTGCTGTAACTGCAAAACTAGGAGAAAGACTGAGATGTAGGTTTTCCTCTATGCCTAGGTGCCTTAAGCAGGACAATTCTCATTAGCATGCACATGTACGTTAGCAAGGTGTGAGAGGTATTGTGTGCAACCTGACTGCACTTATTTTCTACTAATGGAGAGTTCCCTTTGCTGGATCTTTCACTTGCCTTTGGCTTGTGTGTGTGTGGCACAGAAAGGAGGTGAAGAGCATGGGTCAGAGAGTGTCCGTGGGATGTTGTGCTGTCAAGGGGAGATCCTTGCACTGAGTGCGGTGGCCTATGATATGTTCTTCTCCTCTCTGTAAAACAACATGATGGTTTTCTACTGCTATGAGATGCATAAGCCAGGAACAGCTTCTTGGTATGTTAAACGTTGCACGGACACATATTTTGGCCTGTGGGATCAAGAAGGGTGAGAGAAGACCAGGAAATATGCTGTGCACATGTGGTATGCAGCTCTAGCTGTGAGAGCCTTTTAGGTTTGTCGTGTACTTAAGGTATTGAACTTAGCAAGTCTAGCCTGGGGTGAGAGGATCATTCCTTGGTCAGTTTAGGCTCTGTTCTTCTACAGTGCAGCTGTGGTTGTAGGTTGTCATAAAAATGAACAGACAAATTGGGAGAGAAATATAAGAATATGCATAAAGAACTGAATATGGAGTATTCTTCCACCAGTGGAGGAATTGCTTAGCAGAGATGGTGACTGAAACATGGGATTCAGATTAAGCTAATACGATTATGGTATAATATTGAAAAAAAAAAAGTAGTGTTTGTTCATTACTTGGCAACAATATACTAGTTTCTGTACTGAACCCTTAACAGAAATATTGATTTTTGAAAGCCTATTTTTAAAAGAAATCATTGCTAAATCATGTTTGACAAACCCGATTTCCTGCTATGACCAAAAAAAAAAAAACCCCAGATGGATGAGGAGAGAGCTGTAGATATTGTCTACCTTGATGTCACCAAAGCTTTTGACGCTGTCTTGTGCAATATCCTTATAGGCAAACCCAGGAAGCGTTGATTGGATGAGTGAACAGTGAGGTGAATGGAGACCTGGATGAATTGCAGATCCCAGAGGATCATAATCAGTGGCACAGTGTCTAGTGGAGGCCTATCACCAGTGGTGACCCAGGGTTCAATACTGGGCCCAATACTGTTTAACTTTTTCTTCAATGAATTGAATGAAGGGGCAGATGCCTCCTCAGCAAGTTCACTGATGACACAAAGCTGGGACGAGTGGCCAATGCCCCAGGGAACTGTGCAGCCCTTCAGAAGGGCCTCAACAGGTTGCAGAGATGAACAGAGAGGAACATTTTGAAACTCCACAAAGGCAAATGCAGGGGCATGCACATAGGGAGGAATAACCCCAGGTACCAGCACAGGCTGGGCCTGACCTGCTGAGGAGCAGCTCTGTGGAGAATGACCTGGGGATCCTGGTGGACAGCAAGCTATCTATGAGCCAGCAGTGTGTGCTTGTGGCCAAGAAGGCCAATGGAATTCTGGGGTGCATCAGGAAGAACATTGCAAGCAGATTGAGGGAGGTGATCCTGCCCTTATATTCAGCCTTGGTGAGGCACATCTGGAGTGCTGTGTCCAGTTCTGGGCTCCTCAGGACATAAGAGACATGGAACTCCTGGAACAGCTCCAGTGGAGAGTAACAAAGATAATTAAGAGACTGGAGCATCTCTCTTACAAGGAAAGGCAGAGGGACCTCGGCCGCTTGAGCCTCACGAAGAGACACTGAGAAGGGACCCCATCAATATCTAGGAGTATCTGAAGGGAAGTGTCAAGAGGATATTTCCAGGCTCTGCTTAGTGGTGCCAAGCAATAGGACAGGAGGCAATGGGCAGAAACTGATGCACAGGACGTTCCACCTGAATATGAGGAAGAGCTTCTTTACTGTGCATGTGACTGGAACAGATTGTCCCGAGAGGCTGTGGAATCTCCCTCACTGGAGATATTTGAGAACCATCTGGACACCATCCTGTGCAATGTACTCTGGGATGGCCTTGCTTGAGCAGGGAGGTTGGACCAGATGACCCCAATGTGGTCCTGGGCAACTTTATCCATTGTGTGATTCTGGGATTAAAACAGAGAGGTACGAATAATGAGACTGAAGGGTTAGATAGATCTTCAGGTTAGAGAGTGAAAATTTGAGAGATGTCTATGAATTCATAGATATTTTAGTGTTGCCTATTATTTTCATTAATTGTTGAGAACAGAGGAGGAATTATGTGATTTAAACTAGAGCATAGGCAATTCAATAAGATACAAGGCAAACTTTAATAGGACAGTAGAAGTCCCTTGCATTTCAGTCCTTGCAAATATCTCAGGCTTGAGATAACACCCAACTGTCCTTGACTGTAAAGTTCTTGTCCTTGTTGATAAAAGTTTCTATTATGGAAGCTTTGGTGTAATCACTAGGCAGAGAGATTCCCCTGCTCTTTCTTGTCATGCTGCTTTGCCTGGTGGTCGACAACATTTCCTCCTACCCAAATATCTTCATCCACTTTTGTCCCCCACTCAGAAGAACACTGACAGGAAAATAATGACTCCCCCAAAGGCAGAGACTGCAATTTTGGGTGCCTCTTACATAGGCTATGTAAGGAGTAAAGGAAGAATTTTTTGAAAAAAAAAATAAAAAAATAAAAAATTATTTCCTGAACATTTCAGGAAAGACACAAGCTATAAATCTGACTTGATAATGATATTTCAATTGATGACATGCATATATTTAGGTAGTGTAAATCAGCATTGTGTCATCTGTCTGAGAATGATCACTGATCTTTTCTCCCTACAGATACTGCTTCTTTTGTACTTTCAACCAAAATTGTCAGTGAACAACAATCTACTGATAAGCCTGTGAACGGAAATCATGCTGAATAAGAGTCAGAGATGGAGAAATAATATATCCGTCCTTTGGTGATTCAAGTTTCTTTTTTGCTATTGTATATTCTCCAGAATTCTCCCTCCATATTTTTTTTTTAATTAACTGAAGCAGAGAGGTCTCTTTTTCTTGTGAGTTTTTAGAGGCCGAGAGATCTTCACTGTTAGGGGGTTACATTGTTGGGGCAAAAATGTGTTACTAATGCTGTAATGCTGTGAAAAGGTCACTCACTTGTCTATGCACAGGGCTGGTCTTTCAGCTTTTGCTCCATTTTGTTTTCTTTTCAATAATTGATAAAGACTTCTCACACCTTCAGCCTCTGTAGCTAGCAATTACTCATTCTGTTTTGCTGCCTTTATCTTGTTTTTTTTTGCAAACTTTAGCTCATCTCATGTAGTCTTCATTGGTTCCTTCCCTTTATCTCTATTTCCTTTAGATCTTTCAGCTGTTCTTAGAAAGTCATGTATTTCACTATTAATTGATTGCATTTTTCTCTCAGTGAGACCACAGTCTGTTATGTGTTAATTAGTGTCTTGTGAGATTCTCTGAACTGCAGCCACACCCCGAGGTTCAAAGTGTCTCTGCTTGTCATAGCCACATCAGCTTTTTATGTAATTATTTTCATCAAATTTTTCATTTGAAATCCAGTAGCTTTATGAGGATCTCTGGAACCATTCCATGAAGCTAAAAATTTGATTTACTGCATTAGGCATGCTAATATCATGAGCCCTACCATATTCAACACTCTGTGTAGAATGTTAACCCCCTTTCGTGAACCTGTAAGAGCTTACACTTTCGTATTTTTAAAATCAAATCAGTTTTTCATCCTTCTTGGTCTAGATGAAGGCCTAAAAGATATAGTGCCTGTGGAGTCCAATCCCAGAAGGCAGAAAAGAACTGAAAACATAATTTTTAAATGTCACAATTCTGAAGTAATTCTTGTGGAATTTTTGGTCTACCTAGCGATTCTTGGATGTTGGTAATCACCTCTGATCAGCAGCCTTGATGCTTCACATCCTCAATTTGAGATGTAAATAGTTCTGTTAGTGTAGGAGTTTAGGAGCTAAGGAAAGATTGATCACTGACAGTTTTTGTTGATCTGATGGTGCACAACATTAAATGAATTTATAAACCCTTGCATAACCATTTTAGGCTTTAGACAGATCTTCCTCTGAACGTATGCTTCCCCACTTCTGGATACCCCTGGTAAAGAGCATATTGACAAAGAAACTAAAGAATTAAGGATCCTATAAAAACTAACCATCTTATGATCTAAATGACTGATGGTGCTTTTAAATTTGTGTCAGTGCATACCACAGTAATGCTGTCTTATTTGCTGCCTGTCTCCAAGTTTAGGCACTTATATGATCAATAGAATTCACTGAGTGGGAAATTTTCGTTAATAGCATGAGTACTAAGAATAAAGGAAGTAAAATTCAAGACTTCATTGCATTGTTAAATAACAAAAGGTATCTCACAATATTAGAATGTTTCCAGAGTCTTTTTGAGTATTAGAACTCAAAATTTTGTGCTTAAGGTTGTTTTGACCTCAGTAAGAACAACTACTTTTTCTACCTCAATCTAGAATGATTTTTTTCTCTTAATCACTTTTCATTCAGGCTAACAAAATAAAGAACGGTTTGCACCCATTAAAAAGAGAATGAGGGAAAAGTATAATCAGTTTTAAATTCAGGTAATTGCCAGTAATCTATTATTTTGCCTTACTATAAAGAAATCTCATTGAGATTAAAAAAGCAAGTGAAACTTTTTTTAAGGAAACCTTTTAAATTTCACTTTTTTATTCTAGGACAATAATTCTGGATATTAAAGGGATGACGTTTTATTGCATTTAGGAGTTGCCAATACATTTCTTTCTTTGATTTCATCCTAATGGTAAGAATTTCTGGATGGGTTAATTAGTTAACCCGTATAATGTCTACCTTTTTTCATGCCAGTACGTGTTACCGCTAGAAGAAAGTGTTATGCCTCAAATGAACACTTTTCAACTTAACTAACATACATTAAATGAGCCTGTTCATAAGTTACAGGGAACAGTCTGAAATGCATTACTTGAGAAAGTTTGCAAGTGTCTAGAACAATTTTGCAGCTTTGTAAGTCTTCAAAGTCATGCAAGAAAGCTTAAAGCTTAAAAAAGTTGGAGGGAACAGCTGCAGTTTTTGAAAACAGTAAAGGCAATCTTGAAACATAGTTTTATCAAAGCTTGGCTGTTTTCCTATCACAGGCAGTAGACGCCACTAATCTCTTCCTTTTGTTTAAACAGATGCTATTTGCTTGGCAAGTAGCTGAATTTTAAATGCAGAAAATTATTATACAAGTGGAAAGATTTTTACGGGAGGTTAGAAACAGAAGGTTAAGTTCAGGAGAAAATCTTATTTTCTCTGACATTTTCCAAGTTGTGTGAGGCAAATTTTCCCCCACATTGGGAACTATAAATTTTGATATTTTTCAATACAAAAAAGTGGGGTCTTTT
>VZTJ01005117.1:2461743-2501816 GCA_013397795.1 Orthonyx spaldingii | reverse complement strand
GGGGGGGGGGGGGGGGGAGCAGGCGTTGGCTCTTTATTTTTCACTTTTCAAATATAATTATGATATTTAAGTAGGAAATAGTTGAACCTTATGGACAGATTTTGTTTACATGAGTATATTTGATGTTAGTGAAAGAGGAGAAGGAATATTTCATGGGATCACAAATTCTCCCTGTCTCCCTTTGGTGTATCATTATACAGTTCCTTTTTATCAGCACAGTTCATTTTTACTTTAGTTAAGTCAGGTTAATCAGCATTCATGAAATGGAGGCACAGGGTATTTGGCCCATTAATTACCTATAGGGTACCAAAGCTCAGCCATTTTTCCTCATTTCTTGAGGCTGGATTGGAAATCTTATGGAGGGTGGCTATCCCTGGGATGGATCTCATATAGCGTCCACAGTTTTCTTCTAAGCCACCCAAAACATGTGAGCAGAGCAGATCAGGGGGTCCTGATGCAATGCAAAGCTTCTGGACATTTCTGTTATGACTTAGGCAAGAAAATGATGCTTTGTGTTGCACGTGGAGTGATTAATCATCTCCCAGTAACTGCTAGATAATGTGCCAATAACTGCTATTTTTGAAATCAGCAGTTACCTGATTTGAAAGCTGGTTCCACGTAAACATAGGTGTTCTTTCTCAGAGCACACAAAACACATGTGGCTGAATATGATTTGGAGATATGGGTATAATCTCATCTGCTCAGCTCAAGAAGGGGTTAGCTTTCAGGGCTGAGGAATAAAGGCTCTAGCTGGAGCAAGTTTCGCCTCTAGGCCTTCAACTTCTCAGATACAAACACAACAGATGGTACCTCTTACAATACAATATCTCTTTAACATCATGCTGAGCTTTTGGTTCAGTAGGGGCTCTCAGCACTGATTTGTGCAGTGCTCTGTTTTGTTTTTTTTCTTTTCCTTTTATTGAGTGGCTCCCATTTTTGTCAAGACATAACATAATTAGCCAGTTATGGCTGCCAAGGTCACTAACAGAAGTGATTCAGTAACACTCCCAATTTTAAAGTTGATTTCTTCTTAGTACTTTGTTACCAGAAAACAAAGAAAAAACCCCATTTACCTGTGTTCTCACTTTTATTCTGTATTCTGCTCTGTCCCAAGATACATTCTCTTCACTCCCTGCATTCCTCTGCTCCTCCTGTTAAGAACTGATTATTGAGAGATGCCTCTGCCTGAATTAAGGTGCAAATGAGACCATATGCCAAAGTCAATAATACAGATTTTATCTAACAATAAAATGTGAGGTAGAGAGCTAGAAAGAAGTAGAAAAGAGAGGGAGAGAGAGAAAAAGTGAAAGAGAGAAAAAGCATGAGCTAGTCACCACCTGTGGCTCCAGGAGTGTCCCATTGGTCCTTTTTTACCCTGGGTTTCTTGGTGGTGGAGGTCCCCAGATTGTTCAAAACTTTTCATTGTTTATATATTTTAGCAAACAAAGGAATTAATCCTCATTCGCTACACAGTTCTTTTATGCTGTTGGTTAAATGATTCCCTTGCCTATAAATTAGTCTGCGTGCTTGGTCCTTCTGTTGTCTTGAGTCAGTGAGTTGCGAATCCGTGGTCCTGATCTCCTGCTTGCAGAATTGCCTTTTACTCAGTCTGAGCTGATTTCAGCACCATTACTGAGTTGGCTTTCCTTGTTGCTGCCTTCTTTATGCTCATTATCAGTGATACATTCTTCTTCCCCCGATTTGTTAACCTGCCCCTAGACCTGAGATAACATTCAGACAATAGTGCCACCTTTATCTTATCTCAGGTTCCTGTCATGGTGGCTTACTTTACCGTCCAAGTTCCAGGTATCCACAGAGGCCTATTCAGGGGTGGGGCTTCAGTGGTCCTTTCTGGTGACAAGTGCCATCTGTCCCATAACTTGGGGTGATGCTTGTTTGGCTGGTGATATGTGTATGATCAGTTGCTTCTTTATGCAGTTTGCCACAGTGGGAATTTTTGTCTGGATGCGTTACTCAAGATGTGCTAGCCAGATCTGACTTCTGCCAGGCTTGGAGTTAGCACCATCCTGTTGCTCCATTCTGTGCTCGTCTCACGGCAAAGTCCTTCTGTGGCCTAAGCAGTGTTTGAGACAGGCAACTGTGATGTTTAAGTCTTTACACCTCCCACAAGGTAGACAGCTGCTCACACAATTCAGGAACAGATATATTTGTGATGATGTTGGGGAAGGTTGGCAGCAGAAAGGTGGTGCATTTTAATTCTTGAATTTGTTCTTGCTGTGCAGGTATTTCATCCCTGGCACAACTCCACCTGTACAGCAGAATATTAATTTTTCCTTGACTGATTCTTATTTGGCAGAGGCTGTAAACAGCTTAAAAAACAACAACAAAGAAATGGATCCCTTGTTGTTCTGTTTCTGACATTTCCGTCCCATACTGAGGGACAGCAGCATGAGGGTGAGATGGAAGAGGCATAACACTTTTGAAATAATTTGTCTGCTGTTACTGGAGATAATTTTTGAGAATTGTTTTGGTACTCCTGTGTTCCATTTATTGGGTTCTTCCTCAGGTTCTCAAGGCTTGCTGTTGGATCATTCATTTTTAGGAATGGAGGTCTTTCACTGTGATTTTTTTTTTGAATGTTAATTGTTAGTGGTACCCTACTTAAATGCAAGTACTCAGTTTTCCCTTTGTGAAACTAAATGTGAAGATTAATTTGTAGGAAAATGAAAGTGAGACTCAGACTTTTTTTTCCTTAGTTAGCCTTACTTTTTGGTACTGTACACTATGAAAAGGAACCTAAAGCAGGTTCTTCATGTGTTATGCCTGCTCGAGGTTTATCAGATACTGCACTCAGCATAGTCCTTAGATAAAATTTTAGAGTTCATTTCCTTTTTTCTATCTCCAAGGACAGGTTGTCATTTATGACTTCTGTATCTCCTGCTGTTTACTGATAAATTCTCTTTGTGGTGTTTTCTCGCAGTGAACATCAGAGGTACTACTCTAAAACAAAATTACATAAATATTTCTGTTTGTCAGCTTATGAATTCACCTGAAGTGAAACCCAGCAACAGGAGACATTTGTCTCAACATTCCTTCATTTCCTATATTTTTGAGGTTTAATATGATGCAGCAATTTTTCTTATATTGTGATACCTTAAGCTCTGCTTTAACAAGAATTAACAAGGAGGGAGAGGGTTTATGAATTTACCTTCACCCAGAAAAGTTTGGGCTTGCCTCTGGGAAGAACAGCTATTGATAAAGCTATGTTTCTAATAAAATATCTCATGAGATAAGAACCTGCTTTAGGTCACTGGGGACAGCTCTTGATCCTATTCTGATTTGCCCTGTAACCTGTCTCTGATAACACTGTGGCTTTAGATAGCCCTGCAGCATATGACTCTGATTTATGGATCCTGGCATCACTGTGAGCTTTGGGCTCCAGCTGGGCATTTTTTACCTGAATTGAATTTTGCACATTCAGTTCCTGAGCATTGCTAGGCTGCTAGAGTTTTTTTGGTGGTTTGTTTTTTTCTAACAGCTGTAAGTAAACTTGCTGTTCCTGTTTTAATATAGCCCTTGATGCTAGTTTACCTACATTGCCTTGGAATTAGTCTCCTTAAATATCTGACCAGTCTGTCAAGGGGTCCACATTCATCCTTTAATGACTTTAATGACTTTATAGGTACCTTTTCCATCTTGAATGATCCTATCACTTTCCAGTCTCTACTCCCTTCAGAAATGTATTCTAAAAAACCTTCATAGAATATAAATAAAATAAATAGTATTATGTAATATTATAAAGTAATAATATCACATGGCATGTAGTTGGAAAATAATGTTATATAAAAATTATGGAAAGTGAAATAAGAATCTCTATTATATGATTTTTGCTTTAGTTTTTGTGTCAAAAGTACTCATTAATTGTTTGTTTATGGTTGCACTATGCCTCAGGGGTTTTCATCCTAAGGTTCAATTCCTCTCTGAACTGTATGTTAGAGATCTTTCTTGGCTATTGCAGGCTCCTAGAAGAAATTAAATCTCCTAATTCCTGAAAAGCTCTCCAATGTGGATTTAGGGACAATACTGTAATTCTTCAAACATCTGTAGATGGATAATTCTAGTGTACTCCAGTCCTTCAGTTTTAGGGTTTATCACTCCCATAGGCTGCAGTCCTGTGATGTTTTGGGATATGCCTCTGCCTTGGACCTCCTTGTCTCCACAGAAAAGAATTGTGGCACTTGGATTGAGTTCTTCCAGTAAAAGACAGGAGGCTGGAGGACTTTAAGACGTGGCTAAGGATGACATAAAGGCAGTCAAGACTTGGAGCCTTGGAAGGTGGAGATCTGCAGGTTTTGCTGAACTTGGTCTCACATTTCATCCCCCCCTGTTTGCATAGGGATGTGCTTGGGTACATCTGGCTTTGGGGATATTTGCACAATTAAGGGCATGTCCTGATGGTTCTTCTTCAAATGAAAGCCTTAGCTTTCATTGCCAGTTCTTCTCTCAGCTTGTCTTGCAAGCTCCATGGCTGCATATTTCTTGCTCATTTTCTCTCCTCCGGAGCATATTCTTCTTCTTGCTCAGAGGATTGTTTTGAAAATTCTGTGAAATTGTGGATTTCCTTATTTTTTTGTAGATTGAAATGTTCCTGTGGTAGATAAGGTGTACTGCTTAGTAAATGACAGTTTCTAACACCTGAGGAGGGACTGTTTCCCACTTGGTGATCCAGTATGTATCAGGAAAAAATATCTGCCTCCACTGAGCCTTTTAGTGCCTCACAAACTGTTGAATGGATGAGCATTTTTCATACAGACAGTTTTGTACTGGTACTTCTCTCTGACTAGTGTTTCAGATGAGACACAGAGGTGATGAACTTTCTGCTGACCATGAGATGACTTGTCCTAAACTCGGTCTTTGAAGAATTATAAAACATTAAGCAGTTCTCCAGAACTTGGATGTTAAATAAATAAGCCTCTACAATACAGTGTTCATATGTCACAAGCACTGCTATTTCATTCAAATTGTGAAAATGTTTTCAGTAAGAGTTATTAATGGTGCATGTTAATGAATGTACAAATGTTGCAAATATTTTTTTTCCAGAAATCTAGGTCTAAAAGACTCATTTATTATACCTTCATTTGCTGGCTTAGCATTTTGCTCTGATAACATATTTGTTTAAAATTTCATATCTGAGACGTTATGTAAACCACAGGCATTGTTTTAAAAATCTGTCTCTTTGCATTATCTTGTGTTTTCATTATTCTTGTTTTTTTAATAGAACTGATTTTTCTGTTTCTTCAGGAATGGTTGTTTTTTTGTCTCATATTTTATTTGGCTTCTATTGGTCTGCTATTGGATTTCCCTGCACTGTTCTGTAATAATTTCTTTCGTGTTTCTGTGTCTCAGGAACGGATGTTCTCAGACAAAGTTCCCCAGGTCAATGTACTTTCTTTTACAGGTGACAAAGATTTTACTCTGGGAAGAGAAGGGAAGCAAGCTACATATTTTCTGTCCTTATACATCCTGCAATTTCTTCCATTTCTGCTGGAGTGGGTTCTGATAAATGCTAAAATAACTGGATTTGAGGTGATTAGCTGTAGAAAATATTTTTTACTTTTAACTCAGGTGATATTCCTGGTGATGGTGATATGATTTTATCATTATGCTCTGATATAATTGTCATAGAAACAAGGCTTACATAGTGATCTTCAAAGAGAGCATTAAGCCAAAGCCTATTTAAGTCAACAGTAAGTCAGTGTCTGCCTTAGGGAATCAGGACTGAATAAACATGTTTATTTTCGGAAGTCAGGAACTCTTTTTATTCTCTAGCTATTCTTCACTTCATGGTGATAGTTTTTTCTGACAAACATATTACTGATTTTAGAGATCTCTTCCACTCTTCCCTTTTAGTGGCCTGGGTCTGGTTTGCAGATTCTGTGCCATTTCTGCATTCCCCATAATTCTGGTTTCAGCTGTGTTGACCCTCCCATTGAGTATGAGCTTCAAGTAGCAGCAGTTGATATTCAGATCAACTCTAAATGTCCTGATCTATGTCAACTTTTTTCCCTCTTTACTCAGCCTTTTCACAGGGAGGATCTTTTGTTATCTAACAGAGGTAACCAAGACACCAATTTATTTCCTTTAGGGAACTGAAACCAGTCTTCCTGAGCTGTCAGATTGCCAATTTTCTGTGTGAATGACTTTTTAAAGTCACTGAGATCCAGAGAGTAGATGCTTTCTGACCAATTTTTATATTTATAAGGCAAGGTTAAGAGCTTGATAGATTCAGTTTCAGCAGGTACCATCTTAGATGATGTATCCAAAATAAGTGGTTATAGTATAATGAAGAATGGATTTTCCAAAATGGTAAAGAATAGAATAAAAAGCCTAAAGTCATTACTTACAGTCCAGATTATGTACTCCCCCAATTATTAATAAAAACCACACAATATCAATTATACAAGTATGTGCTTTTTCATGCCCAAGAACTATTAGTGAGAAAGGGAAACAATGCAGTAGTTAAACTTAAAAAGCCATACCTGATTCATTTGACTCTGCCCTTACTGTCAGTGTTCAAAAGTAGCAATATTCATTATAATTTTTTTCACTTAATCTATAATTTGCATACAATTTATGCAAAAGACATACAACCCCCAATATCCCCACTTGAAGCTAAGATAGATATTTATAACACTGGACATAAACCTGCAGGTTTACTCAATGCTCATAATTTGCAGTAATAGTACATTTCATGTCAGTGGTGTAACTTAAATTTGGGCCCTATGTTGTTGCTCAGCACAGACTACTGCAGCCTCTGCTGGAACCATGTACATAATCTTTGAACCTGCATTAATTAAACCTTTTTGGACTAATTAATTAATTTGCATTAATTAAGCAAAGAGTTTTATTTGATAAAAATTAGTAAGCTGTGAGGAAATATATGGAAATATTTATTTTGTGGTGACATCTACAATTTACAAAATCCCTCATGTTGCTTTTTGTAGTAGTCTTACATAACCTTTTAGACACATTTGTCTGACAGTGTTACAAAGACAAATAATCAGGATTGCTAGGTCCAAGGGAAGTATCAAATTTTATAACACATTGTCAAAGCAGACATTTAGTTTGCAAGCAATTAATTTCCAAAGTTATCATTTATGAGTATGATTACCTTTCTTTGTGAGGAATACTTTGCCATTTGTATTCCTTGAAGCTGGCACAGATAATCCTCATCCTTTCACATTAGAACCTGTGTTAATTTCAGCTGAAATATTAGAAGTGTTTCGGATAGCCACAAAGCCTCACAATTTTTAAAGAATGATAATGACATTTCAGAAGGTAACACTTGGAAGCAGGCAGCTAGAAGGAAGGAACTGCACTACCATAACTCTTTCCAAGGCAGAGATTTTCCCTTTAAGCTATTGTCTTAATGTCTCATTTACCAACATTGTTCATCACCTTCTGCTTCCTTTGTTCTGGTACTGAGGAATTGGAAATGGAATCTTTTGTCAGGTTTGTAGAGCTTTCTGTGATTGCCAGTTCATTAATATAAAAACTAGACAGACCATTATGTGTGGCTAGTTTGACCTCTTGTATATCAATGTGGCAGCCCAATTTTACTTGTATCGTGCCACTAATTCCCCCTGAGCTATTGTTTACAGTTTAATGTGACATCCAGCCTTGATTCAAAGACTTTGTGATGGAAAACCCACCATGTCTCTGGGGAAACAGATCCTAAAATATGTTACCATTACTAAAAGAAGTCTGTATTTTATTTCTACATTTTCTAAGATGAAATATAATGCCTGTTTCTGTCCTCCAGTGGCCATGCCCTGGCACTTGCTAGTCTGTTAGATTAGGGAAGTATCAAAATTTTTCTTCCCATCCTAGAATTAAACAAGTTCAATGTTGCAGTTAAAAAGCTGGTGGGGGTATTTTTTGTGGTTCTTTTCTGTTTATTTGCTTGTTTTTGTTTTCCTTTTAATTTTTTTTTCAACCTGAGTGAAAACAGCATAAATTTGGTCTTTATGTACTCTGTGATATGTTCTTGCTGTACAAGATCATTGGACATGATTTCACAAGCTAACATATTTTATCTTGAACTTTAATAAATATGGACAACCCTTTGAGAAGCACTGAAATAATTAACACAGAAAAAGGTGTTTTCATGAATGTTTCAGGAACTCTCATAGTTGATAGCTCTTGAGTAATGAGAATCACTTTTGGATACTCCTGCAATGTGACACACATGACAGAGGAGGAAGGAAGCACACCGTACATTGCCAGAGATAATGCATATTTTTACATTTTCATTTTAAAAAAATGAAAAATCTGGCAGTTATGGGCAGTGAAATATTACTTGAGGTGCTTTTCTAGTCATTCACTGTTATAGGAGCAACTGTGCATCTGGATGCTGCATAACTATATTTTCATGCCTATTATAGATCTGTAGTGCTGAAAAGGATGTGAAGAAATCACTTGCTTCTTCCCTTTTCCAAAGACAGGATCAAACACATTTAAACTATTCTTGGCATACATTATTTGTTCAGTCAGTTTTTAAAAATGTTTGGTGATGGGAATTCTTCCACCTCTGAATACAATTCACGCCAGTATTTTACCCTCTTGACTGCAAAAAATTATTTTAAAGGAAAATTTGGTACAATGCTCTCAAAACTTCATAACTATTGAACAGGGTGGATGAAATCTTTTTCTGTGTGTTAAGGAGGAGTTTGGTTTATAAAGTCTGTTCGGACGCTTGAAGAATATCGCTTCCTTCTCTTTACTATGTACAGTTATAAAAAATACATTTCTGTTTTTTTGGAAATGTACCTTTTAACTTCCTGGCATGGTTGTCAAAATCAGGTAATTATGAAATCCCTACTAAGTTTTTACTATGTTTGCACCTAGGTATTTTTATCCTCCTCATCCCTCAATATCCAGTAACACTAAAAAAATGTCAGTGGTTATCATTATTTTCCATCACTGTCAACATAAGGATGCACAGTTTCATTGTAGTTGGTGAGGTGGTTGTATCTTTAATGCCACAGTATGTTATATTGGCTCAGTGAATATGAGATTTCCTTCCCTGAGCCAGGAAATCCTTCAAGGCAATGCAGCATGCTGGATTCGCGTGAATATCTGATGAGTTTGGAGTGTTTCTTGGGTGCATGTGAAACAACAAACCCAAAACCCAATGAAAAAGCCCCACTTCTAACTGTTATGGTTGGATATAGCTGAACAATGTGCTAGAAGTTTATTGAGGTCACAGGTCTCATTAACATTGATTGTGTGATTAATGTTTATATCCAGAACCTATGTCCTGCCTTGGATGTTCAGTGGTTATACAATACCCCCTTACAACCACGTATGGAGCTATGTAAGTATAGCCTCTAATTTCTCCCTCTAGTGGTTTTACAGGTCAGGATAAAAGTTTTGGTCTCCCAGGTCCACCTATGATGAAGTGTCAACTTGTTCGGTGTCTCCATTGGTGCTGATGGATTTTCACCCCATGCACTAAAGCTCATTGAGCTCTCTAGATTGGTGGAGTTGGGGGGACTGTCTGAGACCTTTGCTTGACAAATCATACCAAAACAAAACCAAAAAATAATACAGAAGAAATTGGACAATAAGTGGTAAGATCTCTGCAGAAAGGAACACTTCAGCATCATTCTGTCCTGATATTGCATTGCTAATACTGTGTGAATAAATTGAAATGTGTATTTTCATCTCTGTGACCAGTCTTGAAATGATAATGTATTTTCATTCTCTTTACTTGCTTTATGTAGAGTTTTCAACAGTATGTATTATTTCCAATTTTCCTGGTAGTCTGCTGTACAGGAGACAGAAAAGACAAAGTTTTGAATACCCAAGTTTCAATTTTCCTGGTAGTCTGGTGTACAGGAGGCAGGAAAGGCAAGATTTTGGATACCCAAAAAATGTTGTGAAGCTTATAGATGTAGCTGGTAAAAATGGCAGCAAAGCACGTGTGGTGGACAATATGGATTATTTCCCTTAAAAGTATTTAAAAATAAGAATAAAATTTAACAAATTATTTCACCCAAGTTATTTATTCAGAGATAAGTATAAATGCCATTGTAATAATTTTCCTCTTTTTGTATTTCTCTGTGATTGGAGGATTTTGTGAATTTCCCAGCTAGAACCAGATGTTCTGTAAGATTCTGAAATATTCCTTAGTGTAATCTCTTTCATGTTTATAACACTTGCATGAGAATAAATGTGGTAAGATCAGAAATAGGTTCACTCCTTTAAATTTCTAAAAGTCTTTATGTCCTTTCCTCATAACCCTTATATCCCTCAAAACTTGCACTTTCCGTTGTCTTCTGTTAGAAGTCTTTTGCCCACTGTTTTTGATATTTATATTCCTGACAACTAGACTTTCCCCATTTATTCCTTCATAAATCCATCAGGTGTGCATTTTTTTCCTTGTCTTTGGCATGCAACGGCTTCTGTGACTGTTTCCCCTAAATCCTATTTTTTAAATAACCTGCTTGTTTTTCAAGTGCCTCTTTAGTCTTTTTCTGCCTTGTTTTCCCTGCTTTTTTTTTTTTTGGTCAGGATATATTTTCTATTTTGCAGCACATGCCTATGTAGAACAGATGTTCCACCTTTCCCGAGTATTTGTTTGTGGTCACGAGATGTATATATGTACCCCAGCACTATAGCTCAAATTCTTCTGCTCCTTGGTAGATATAAGAGCAATGGAAGGCTCAGTTTTCCCTGAGATATTTAATTATAAAATGAAGCAATCACTATAGTCATGTGCAAGGCATGCAGAGGCCAACTAGTTGCTTCCTGATAGCAAGTGAAATTTGGATGAATTAAAAAATGCACTGCTTGGCCTCTCACTAACAAACCAGCTCAGGCAAACATGGGAGCACTCCAGTTATGTGTAAGGCTGAACTCATGTTGCTGACCCACAGAATTAAAATGTTCATGTCCATAGGAACAAACTGTCACTGTTACGAGACATATTTGAAGCATGAGTCATAGTGATGTGTAATACTTTTGAAGTGTGTCTAGAACCATCAGAAAGATCTATTAGAAAATAACTTACAAAAAAAAAAAAGGTGGATGTGCCTTTAATCTCTTTTGGTACTTCTTGGAGAACAATGGCAATGTTTGGTGTTGCTGACTATTAAATTTTATTGTATAGATTTATGGATTTCAATTTTAGTGTGTAGTTAAACTTCTATTTAATGGGATGTATACCTATAAACCAAGGAAGTTCTGCTGCTTAATCTGCTCACAATTCCTAAAGCATCACAAAATTCTCTTATGAGTCCTATATTTTTTCTAAGTGTTCTCTGGCAGATACAGTGCAAAATTTTTACTGATGCTTTGGAAATGGCCTTTTCTTCAGGTGCATGATATCTGATTTGTTGTCTTGCCGCTTACTTCATTCTTGCTTTGCAGTGTGATAAAATTTTAATAATTGAGAACTGATACCTTCCATTCTTATATGGAAAACATTCTTTCCTAGGAAATAATTAATGACACTTACTTTCAGACAAGTCATGCACATAAAATGAGGGACAATAAAATGTAAAGGATTTTCATTTTTTTTTCCCTGGTTTGCTGTGCCTGAGGTGCTTTGAATGAGTTTTCCTGGCTTAATGAGTTGGCATTTTCTATAACAATTTCCAGGCAGCTTTATTCTAAAACTGCTGTGATGACAGATTGCTGAATCAGTATATTATGACTTGCCTTCCTCTTAACTAAGTGCTGACCAATGACACTAAATCACAGCTCTGCACAATTGACAGTGAGAGCTCAGTACCACCCCAGTGAGGGCTTGTCACCAAAAAAAGCCACCAAAGTCTGCCAGTTCTTTACTGATGGCAAGAAGCATGCAGAGAGTGAAAAATGCAGAAAGATTGAAGGAGGGGAACTACATGGAATCTGTGGAACTAAATGTCTAGAGGAGTCATTTGCATTCATTTTTCTTGGCAGACTTGGCTGGCATGTTCTTCAGTTCTGCTTCATATAATCACAGCTGCAGGGAATTGTCTCATTGCGAGTGTGTGATATTCTTTCTGCTTGTAGAGATCGGCACAGTGAAAGTTACAGCACTGCATAAGTAATGAAAACTCCTTGGTGTTCAACAAGAAACTTGACTGACAGAATGCGAAGAATAATAGTTTTTACATCCACTGTACAGGAAAGAAAAGGTCTAAATTAAATTAAATTAAAAATATAATGTCCTCTGCCAGTATGTTATTATGCCATAAGCACAACCCATTTCTTGAGTAATCCAGGGAATGTAAGGAACTCATGTCATGATTTGGAAACAGCCATGTGGCTAGCAAATTTCTTACCTACAGCTAAGCACCCATAGTGTTGTCTAGTGCAATTTGATAGGTTAAACTATGTGTTTTGTATGAATTTGCTGAGAAGATCAGCAAGTAAATACACATCTAACCAAGTCATTATTGTATGCTATCCTGCAATTTTACCCAGCTAATTAAAGACAGAAAAACACAGTATTAAAATCAAGGTCACAGTACATTAAATCAATAATCTGCAGTTCTTGACTCTTAAAATCACAGAATGATTCCAAATTGTAAGGTTGGTAGTGCTTTTCTCACGGACAATTTTAAGCAGAGGACTGATCCCTTTCCAAGAGTATTAATCTAGTCAGTGCTATATGTCCACCTTGACCTGGGTGGTAAAGGATACATATGTCCCTCAAATGTATTTATTCAAGGGCCTGAGCATTTGCTCTCCTCTTCCACATCAATCAGTACAGTCTCCTTGTTTTTCTTCAGGCAGTTCCAGAAGTGCTTATAATGATACCTTATTTCCATTTCCATCTTAAATTACATTCCTCTTGGTCATTGTTGTGCTTGATTTTATTCTTCTCTCCCTTACTAAAATGGGACAAAGCCTTTCAATAGAGGTATTGGTAAATTATACATAATAGCAACAGTAACACAATAATACAAGATTTTATGCCTGAAGTACCTATTGACTTCTTCCATTATTGGCTGATTTTTACTTTTGAGAAGCTGTTAAAATCATAGCTTTCATAAATACGCACACAAACTCACACAGTATATCCATAAGCCCATTAAAAACCATTAATGCCTATTGACTTGAAAAATAAGGTAAAATAGAATAATCAAATTCTTTTTTGCTTTGTTCTGTAGTCTCTCACAAAATTTGTTGTTGTCTAGCGTGGCAACCTAGAAGCATGATTGGTCTCAAAATATGTGCAGTGAACATGATTGTAAATGATTGAGAGCGGCCTTGAGGAGAAGGGCTTAGGGGTGTTGATGGATGAGAGGCTGCACATGAACTGTCAGTGTCCTGGGCTGCATCTAAACCAGCGTGGCCAGCAGGGAGAGGGAGGAGATTCTGCTCCTCTGCTCTGTTCTGGTGGGACCCCACCTGGAGTGCTGCATCCAGCTTTGGGGTGCATAATCTAGGAGTGAGTCCAGAGGAGAGCAGCAAAGCTGATCAGAGGTCTGGAGCACGGCTCCTATGAACACAGGCTGAGAAAGTTGGGATTATTCAGCCTGGATAAGAGAAGGCTCTGGGACATTATAGCATTTTCCGATATCTAAAGGGAGCCTGCAAGAAAGCTAGAGAGGGGCAATTTAGAAAGCCATGTAGTGACAGGACAAGGGAGAATGACTTTAAACTGTCAGAGAGTAGGTTTAGATTAAATATAAAAAAGAAATCCTTTACTGTGAGGATGGTGAGGAACAGGAACAGGCTGCCCAAACAAGTTGTGGATGCCCCATCCCTGGAAATATTCAAGACCAGGTTGGATGGGGCTTTGAGCAACGTAGTCTAGTGGAAAGTGTCCCTGGCCATGGCACAGGGAATTGGAACTAGATGATTTTTAAGGTCTGTTCCAACCCAGGCTATTCTATGATTCTGTGATTAACCTTCATCAGATCTGTTGTCCTCAGAACTCAAGTTTACATTTCCTCTGTCTTTGCACAGGTTGTACATGGCAGGAGAGGTACACCAAGTTTGGACATGGTCAGTGGCATAAAGAAGTGAGAAAAGCATTTTTTTATGTCATGACCTTTGATTTTATAGTGAATGTTTTCCATTGGTTCTCTCTCAGGTATCATTTCTTCATGCTCAATGACAATTAGATGAACATAAGACTCCAGAGTATTTGCAAGACAACCTTTTTTCCATTACAAGAAATGTTTCAACCTTTCATAATAATGTAAAGGTCTCCTACTGAATTAACTTGATTTCACAAGGACATCCATAGTGAGATGATGTACAAGTATGAATGCATGGAAAGGTGAGTAGGGAATCTTAGCTGAAAGAACAGACCTCTACTTTCTGCAAGAGGCAAAGAACATAGGACCCCAAATCAACAAAACCAAAATCCTGTAAAAGTATTAAACAATCTAAACAGTATGCATTCAAACAGTGATGTAAATGACTCATGGCTCTCCAATGTCTTCAACAGTTATTAAAAAAACCTGCTTTCTGTGAGTGACAGTGAACTAGGGAACTAATTTGCACTATAATTTACACTGTGACTTTGATGATATATTTTATTACAATAATTTCTATTCATAATGAAATGATTAGCATCCTCCAATGTGGGCCTCAAATTTGGACCTATTTCATTCATGTATCTTATACAATTTGAAACATATCAGTTAATTGGGGTTGTCATTTAGCTGCCAGCTTTACTGGAATAGATTTTTAAATCCATGTAGGACACATTGTAATTGAGAATGAAGTTCTAGGTATCTAGTGGTCACTTCATGGTGCTCCAAATAAATACACCAATTTAGAGAGTATAAAATTAGTCTCATCTGCTAAATGCATCCTGCTGTGAAATTGCAGCCAGTTAGAAAAGGAAAGATGCCCTTAGTATAGAAAAGTGGTTTGAGAGAATATGAAAGTTATAATGGAAAATGTAATAGATGCCAGAAATAATTACACAGGTGACTTCCACAGAGTATGACTGCTATTCCTTGTATTTCTTCAGAAAACCCAAAGCCTGTTATTAATTAAGCTGCAAAAATAGGAATCTGCTGTAGTTCTTTCACCATCAAATAGTCTGCTTCTCTTTTATGTACATTATGTTCTTTCAAAGGGTTGTTTCTGAAATATTTTTCTGTGGAAACAAAGGATCATTTAATATTCAACTTTTGCGGTTGTTCACTGTCTTAATCTCTTGAGGTACTGCTTTGAAACAACTTAGCCAATGCAAAGTTAACATGCAGTGATGTTTTTAAAGACGTATACAGAGCAAATGATGCAGGAGAAATGGCACTGTTCTGAGTATTGACTGTAAAAAACACTTATATTGTAAACCATCCATGTATATGAAAAATATAAGGAAGATGAAGAACTTACAAAGACATCAGGGTGTTGCTGCCTATAAGTGTTTGCTACCTTTGAGGTGGTGGGTTTGGTTTCTAACCAGGAATCAGATGTCATGGTGGCGTCTGGGCTGTTTGGTTTGCTAAACTGTTTCAGACATTTTTCTGCTATTTTACTCTTTTGCTCTCAGTGGTCATTATTTGATATAATCCCACTGTTATAATTAAATGGGGTGGGGACAGGGGAGGGGGATCTCTTCCAATTAAAAAAACTGAAGAAACAGAGAGTAGACAGGTCTTACATCTCTTCAGTCATCTCACTGTAGAGCAGTCCTTGAACTGCCAGTACCACTTAACTTGTCGACATCAGTCTGAAGAGTCTGAAGGCTACTGTTACTGCTACCAGAAAGAGCCAAGGAGGCAGAGATTATTGCAGTGCACCCAGCCTTGCTCTTGTTAGTTGTCACTTGCTTCTGCTGATCATGTTCAGGAAGGGGGTGAGACAGACTCTGCTGAGGTCACTGAAGAGGAATATGGAAACACACCTAGGTGTAATGCACGTATACGAAGTGTGGTGACACTGCTTCTGGTATTTGTCTAGGCTTGTTTAGAGCTGGTTTGGGTGCAAGGTGTAAATGTAAACTCTGAACTACCAGAGAGGATTAGTTTACACTGGAGAGCTCCTCCAGGTATCGGATAACCTAATTTTAGAACAAATTTCAACTCTGAAGGACACTGAAGCATATGATGCATTTAACAGTGAATGGAAAAAAATAAGCAGTTTGCATTGTGCAACTAAGACCTGTTTTTTGAAACAGATTTCACTACTGCAATGAATAAAGTCAGAGCTAAGCATCAAAAAATCTTGAGGGGATTGAAAACATGGGATTGGGTAGCAATCTTGCAAAACCAGCTACAACATTTAATTGACTGAGCTATGGCATGGAAATAAACAGAGAGTTGAATGAACACAGCAATTGGAAAAAAAGACAATATTTGTAATTCTAGAAAAATAAGGAGCAAAAATAAGGCAACAGGCAATAGTAACAGGTAAATGATGTACTAGTATCAATAAAATATATCAGAGTAATATTGCAGTAATTGTCTAACGGATTTGGTTAATGTTGTGAATACAAATCTGTCAAAACTAACCTTGTTTTTTACTGAGTTAGGAAGGTTTTTTTTCCTGAATATCTTCCCGCTGCCAACACTGTTAAAAGTTATCTCAGCAATAATTCTGCAAGAGAAATCTTGTGCTAGCCATAATAGAGCAGTATGATAAAATCATGATGAATAGCGGACTTCACTCAACTGTGCCCCTCAGTTAATGAATAATATCCATTTTTTATTGAATGATTCAGCCAAAATATTAAAGACGGGGCAATCAGGCAGGTCAGAAGCCTTGAAGAACTACTATATTTTACAAGTTTCATATCAATTAAATAAGTTTGTTCTGCTGTATGTCACTGTTGATTTGCATTTTTTTGTTGCTGAAGGCTGGGTTCCACATTGCTTATAAGCTTTATCTCATGCATTATATGGTGGAAATATGAGTCATGAGTTGCTGGATTGCTGTCTTTAGATTTCCTCCTCTGTGGCTTCATGCATTAGTTTTCCAGCTCTCTTCGTTATACAGTTAAGCACCTGATGTGGAGATGGGGCAGGTTGTGATCTGCAAGATTGAATGAGGTAGGAGTGTAAGACAGAGGGGCTTGGGGTACGCCTCACTCTCCTCTTCAGATTACTTAGGTGTCACTAAACTGTGTGGGTGAGATCCCATGGCTTCCCTCTGAGATTCTTAGGCTTCCCCACCCAGATATGGCAGGAGTTCAAGATCCAGGTCCCCACGGCTGGGTCACACCTAAGGTGAAATTGGAAGGTCTTATTTCTAGTCAGTCTTCCCACAGTCCCCCCTCACAGTGGCTTATCCCAAGTCAAAGACAGAAGACCAATCCTGCAAATCTATACCCATTTGATTGCCTAAGCCTGTTTTCATGAATAATGGCAGAAGTGCTTTTTAGGGTTGGGTTGTTTAATTTAGAACCCAATTATGAGATCATGGCTTATGTTCTTCAGCAGTGAGTATTGTCATTAATCAGGATGCAAGGTTTTCAGCTCAGTGGGAAGACCCTGTCATGGACTGATTGCTCTTTGTGAACAAACATCTTCCACAGCCTTCAGACCAGCTCACAGCTATGGAATTGTGCCAGTGATTAGACATGGTAAAGATCAATAAAAGACAGTTACAGTCACCTCAAAGAGATATATAATAGACAGGTAAACAGAAAATGGGTTATATCTAACACCCATGTAAACTTGAAAGTACCTTACACCAAAAAATGCTTTCAAAGTCAATGATTTGGTGGCTTGTTTACTATTATTATTATTTACTACTCCTGTGGATATATGCAGTGTTTTTTTAGTGTTATTTAAATTATTTATGCTTCAGCAGTGGTAAGCAACTTAAAATAGATACATCTTGATGAATATTGTTCAGATAAATATTTTAAGGGGTACAGATTAGAAGAAAACGGAAGCACCATATCTAATTTATCTATTATGACAAACCAGAAAGTGTTTTAAAATATTTTTGCTTTCTGGTAAAAAATTGTTCCACACTAAGTTATTGATTTTTTGATATTTCTTTTGAGCAGAACTGTGTGCAGTTTTGCTGCAGAGACAAGGATACTGTGACACTGCTCCAAATCACTGAGGAACTTTTCTTTTTAATATCAGAATGAAAGACCACTTAAGATAACTAATCAAATTACTGGCTGTAATTTGTCAGCTTGGTAGATATTGTCACACTTAAACCAGACTTTTGTGGGCTTTTTTGAGGAGGGGAGAGGGGGAAATGCTGGTTTGCTGAAAATTCCCAAAATTGTCAAGGTTGATGAGGCATTTTGCTTGTGTAAAAGCTGTATCACAGTCATTATGTAACGTCTATGTTTGTCACCCTGCCAAAAGAAGTCAAATGGCTGCATTACTGATTTCAAGAGAAGGAAGGGGCTTAGGGGTGCTGTGTAGGGACACAAGAGAGTCCTAGAACACTTTTGAGGGGGAGCAATATGATTTCTATGGGGACTGCTTCTGCCCAGCACAGTAAGTACCATATGCTGCTCACCTCTGTGTAGACAGTCTTACTGTCAGCTGTGTAAACATATGACATTGTTAGCATTTTGGGATTGAGATAATCTTTCAACCAGACTTTGAACTATACTGGGGTACTAATGTGCTCCATAGCCAACAGTGCTTTCTAAATGAAGAATGGGGAAAAAAAGTAAGTCTATAATCTTGAGAGAAATATGGAATAATTTGATTATATAGCCTAAAATTTACAGATAGAAAATTTATTTACCACTCCCTACCTGCCTGCCCAAAGCAGTGTGGCCCAGGTTCAGATGGGTCCCAGTAGTGTGCATGTTGCTGTGAGCATTTTCAGGAAAAAGACCAGGAAACTTAGGTGACATCATTGTGTCACTCTTGAAAGATGAAGGCTGGTATGGATCTGTCACTGTTCAGTATTGTTCAGGAAAATCACAGATTGGTCAGAATAACACGGTAATCATAGTTTAAGTCACCTGCACAATAGCAGTAAGCATTTTGTTATCTGTGATTTAAAAATGAGTATAACTGATACTTAAAGTGGATTAAAAAAATTATAGAGATAGAGGCCATAAAATACCAACTGAGAGCTGTTAAAGATTATTTAAGGAAGAAAACAACAAAGGTGATGGGGTTTGTATGGTTTTATTGTATTTTGTATTGTAGGATTGTAATTCATAGTTTTTCTAGAGCTGATGTCAGAACACTATTTTGTCTGTATTACGTATGGGCTATACAAAACTTTGTGTCTAAGAAAAGTAAATAATATCTTATCTAATCTTTGCTTTTTCCTGCCTATTCCTTTAGTAAATTGCATTTTTGTTAAAAGATAAGAGCAAGGAAACTGATGAATGTCTTACTTGTATTCTAGAGAGAGTAGTATTATTTTCATTAGTGACAACATCATAGTTTGCGCCTATAAAAATGCTTTTCATCTATGCATCCCATGCTCTTCAAAGTGGGATTATTATTCTAATCCCTGTGTTATGGCTGGTGAAACTGAGTCACTGCATAATTCTGTCTTTATCCAAGGCTGTGTAGCATGTAAGTGACAGACCTTGACATAAAGGTACTGAAATGAACTCTTTAGATTGGATTAAAAACAACAGTATCATCAGCAGCAAGACATCTGGGAAGTAGAGGATTCGATGACATCTCTAATTGGAAATCCCTTCGTTAACACATCAGATCAGGTTGAGTCTTCGTCACAAGCAAAATGTGTTAGGGAATAAGATGAAATACAGTGATGATTCACTGGTGAAATCAAGCCTTTCAAAACAGCCTTGTCACTTGCTAAGTAACCCAGAAACATTTTAGCTACCAGCTTCTTCAAATGTTATAGTTTTCTTTGAAGGATCACATATTGAGAGAATGTTTGTCTGTCCCAGTCAAGGTGCCTGAAAGTTACAATTTGTGCAAGTCAGAGCAGTGGCAATTGGTTGCACCCGAGATGCTGAGAGAGATTCACCATCACCAAAAGAGGGGCTGACTGGCCACTGGAGATACCTCATTCTCCCCACTGACTGTGCAGTGAGAGTGACAGATTTTGCCATAGTTATCTAGGCTCTTGACAACCAAAAGTCAGGAGAGACGGTTGCTTCAGGAGAATAATGTCTCTCAGCCACTCTTCAAATTAAAAACGTTTTAGCACTTATGTTTTGTTGTCAAACTGCTTCAGTTTATGAACTACAAGATATTTAGTGGAAGTTCAGATCTCTTCAGAGTTTTGAATGGATGACATCTGGAATATATGTTGGAAAGTGAAGAGCCCAAATGTAAGTCAAGATAGCTAGAGGCGATGTGGCAGACTAAGATATTAGCATGCAGATAAAAATCTTCTCATCAATTGAAAAGAAGATGAATTACATTTAGTGTTGAATCTGTTCATTAAATATTTCTTGATGTTGTGCCAATCATATTTAGAAGTTAGGTGCTTGAGAGCTCAAGAAGAAAGTTAGCTTCAGATGTTTCCCAAGGCAGCTGCACAGGCAAGGAATGCTCTGGTGGCTGCCATCCTTTATAAACTAGTGTATTCCTCCTTTGTCAATGACACCTGATTCTGAGTTATTTTATTGTCTTTTTAACTTTCAAAATTCAGATGTGTAGAGAGGTGTTGGATGTGACAGAAATGTTTCATGGAGTTAGATTTAAGGCAAGAAGAGATAACCAAGTAGTGTAACTGGACTCTGCTGATACAGACCATGGGATTTCATGTAGTCAGTTAAGCATGTTAATCCCTACCTGTAACTGCTCAGAGCATCTTACAGCAACAGGCTTTTGTTTGCCAACACCAAGAAATGGAAAATATACCCGTATCCTCAGTAGCTTGTTATCTGAATTGCTGAAATCTTATTACTAATAAGATACACAGTAAACAACAATACAGGATTAAAACAGATCTCAAGTAATTGATTTTTTTCTGAAAGAGACTTAAAAATCATGCTTTTAGATAACACTCTAATTACTTTTACTTCATGTAACTACTGATACTTCCAAGTAAGAAGAACTGGGGGAAATATTTCTTTTCTGTATATAACTGTGCTTATTTCTTTCTTTGTCAGCATTTAGTTTATCTTGGATTTTTTGTTGCTTCTCTATAGCGAATTCTAAGTTTTTCATGTGGATGTTTTGAAACCAGAAAAGGGAAAGCATTTTTTAAATTGGGAAAATGTTATTATATATATACAAAAAATTGGCAGAGAGATTCAGAGAAAATATTCAATCTGCCACTAGTTTTAATTAAATCAAAAGCCCAGAAGAGAAACAATCAAATATGCACAAACCCAGAATTCAGTTAAATGATTTATATATTCAAAGTTATTTTCATTGTCAAATAAAATGACCCCCAAATATTTTTGTTCCCTTTTATCTACTATGTGTTGCATTATTGTACAAAACCAAAGATTTTTTATGTAAATAACTTTTTTCCAAACCACATTATTCTGGTTTATTTATGTTTTGAAACTCTGCATATTATATTGTGTAGCCCTCGAGCCATTTTAGTTAGGATTGAAATTCTGGTTAGCCTTTTTACCCCTGATTTTTCTTCTGTTTCCCTAGAATATAATTTTGGGATGGTTGTTTAACTGATGAAGAGATACATGTTGGCACTATCTTTAGTGGCATCAAATTAACAAAGAAGGTTCTTGGTAAGTGTATGACAAGCAGATTATTAAAAGTTCTCTCCAGATTGACCAATAGTTTATTTCTTAAGACTGCTAAGATATCTATTGCTGCCAGTTGGAATTAGAGATGGCAATAAATTAATGGGCATTATAAGTTCTGATGAGAGGAAAACAAAATGTGTGTTGTTATCTGCCATTAAGCAGATAGGAAATGAAAATGATGAGTGTTAGAACAGTTCCCACAGTTGGAAAATATTTAGGAAATTTACTAACTATGCATATCCCACACTCACTTCATGATCTACCTACCATTTTTAATGCCTTCTGTATGCAATTCATCACTGTCATTTTCAGTATGGTTTCTTTCATTACCTTTTTCTCTTCTGTGTATGCATACACAGAAACATGTATATTATTTCTACTTCCTATAAATAATAGTAATTCAGACAAAAAATCTATAGCTACTGTTTGTGCATGGCAAATACAGTGCAAACTGTTCAGTTTTCAGAGTGTAAATCTTTTCTTTCCTGTTCATAATTTGACATGTAAAAACAAATTCTGTGATACCTCTGCAAAACCTTGGTAAAGGATTACTTACCTTTTTAAGAAAACAGTCTACATGTGCATTTGTGTTGTGCTGAGAACTCTGAAGTTTTTGGGTTCTTGTCAGTCACAGAGTACGTAGTGCTGGAGATGCAAGCAATAGAGTCCTAGTTTCCCCAGATATCTCATCCTGCATCTACGACGGTGGAGGGATCTCTCAATGTGTCAGTGCCCCCATATAGGGTTGCCTATAGGGATATGTGATAGGATTTGTTGTAAACATATTCAGAATCATAGAATAGTTTGAGTTGGAAGGGACCTTTAAAGGCCATCTAGTCTAACCACCCTGCAATGAGCAGGGACATTTTTAACTAGATCAGGTCACTCAGAGCCCTGTTCAACCTGACTTTAATTGTCTCCAGGGATAACTTCTGTTCCCTTGCTTAGGTTTTACCTGCGTTCAACATCTTACAGCATCAGAATTAAGGAATACATGAAGCATTATTGTCATAAACCAACACCACTGTGTCCAACCTTTGGAAGCTAGATGGTGTAACACCTCTCTCATTTCTTGGGATGCTGTTGGTTTGAGTCTAGTGCTGTGTTGAAACTGGCATGGCTACAGCAGATAATGTGAAGCAATGCTGCCTGCTATGTCAGTGTGTCCTGAGGCAGCCTCTTTGCCTTAGATGTAGACAAGATGCACTACTGCTTCTGGGCTAGGTCTGTTTTTGTGTCCTTTCACGGGAGACATTCTTGTACTGTGGTTGAGAAATGAGTGTGCAGTTTCCCCGCGGTTCTCCTTTTCCTGAGAATGTTGCATGAGGTAAAACTGTGCATGACCTCTGTGTGGGCCACACTGCTGGTAACACAACTCGCTTAGCCTGCAATTGAGAACACGCACACTTCACCTTTACTTCCAGACCTGTCTCTGCAGCCATGGGGAATTTGAGTTGTCTCAGGCCTTGTGTCTGGCTTGTCAGTGGCTGGATGAGTGCCGTGCATTGAGGGTGCATGTTCATTCCTCTCCTGGTCAATATTAACAGATGCACCAGGCTGTTGAAAACTGTGCTGTTAGGTCTTCCTTTCTTATTGCTTTGGTTCACATGCCACAAAGGAAGCATTATCCAATGGTTTATTGAGTTTCACTTGACTGTCACATGCTAGCTGAAGACTTCTTTCTTATCACGTCTCATAGCAATCACATCTTTGAAGAATTTGTTGCAGTTTTGCTATGCATCAATAAACACGATTCCCAGTGGGACTTGGACCTAATATTTTCCATGCTTGTGTAAAATCATTTTTTTAGTCCATGGCAATCTACTGTGTTGCATATATTCAGGAAGGTGGCAATCTTGAAATCAGTTCTGTTCCTAAGAATAGCTGCAAAGAAAAGTGAACTGAGTAAGATGGATATAATTAAAACCCTAGCAATCTTAAAACAAGTATAATTTTAAGAAAAAGGTGATTTGAATAATTTTCTGCAATGTATTTACATGAGCATATGTCTAATGCAGGTGGAAAAAATAAAGAGTATTCCAGCTTTGTACCAGAAAGATAAGTGTGAGTTTTGGGTTCTTTTCTGTATTTAACTCTTTCCCTCATGCTTTTAGTGTATCAAATTATTCTTTAATATTTGAAAAGCTGAAGAACACTCTACCTGAATAAAGTGTAAACTACTAGCAATATAAATGTACTTGATATATGAGGAAATGAGAGATGTAGCTTTTCATAAGACTAGTAAAATGAAAAGACGACCTTACAGCAATTTAGAATTTCATAAGGTACCAGTGAAGTTTCTAAGTTCTGACAAGTTGATTACTGTCAGTGAGTGAGAAAAGCCTCTGGAGGGTACTTTGGAAAAAGGAATTACAAGTTTTTTCAGTCACAAAATTAAAAGCCATTTCCCTAAAAGATGCTGAGATTTAATCTAAAATTTGAACCTTTGAGATATATCCTAATGACCCCTGTTGCCCATCCATTGAGACAGGGTAATGAACAGGATTGTAAATTACATGCCAAATGATTATAGATGAAATTATAGTGAACAGAAGGCTCATGTCAGTTATGGCCTGGGACTTATGCACAACTTTGATACTCAGCTTAGGTTCTCATCTGCTGTTATGGATGTGCCTCTGCTGTTCTGGGGACATTGTGGTGAGTGGTGTGAGCCAACTGGCTGCTTGATTTTATTTTCTCTGAGGAAAATGAATAGATTTTAGGCTAACATAAGCAAGAATATTTATACACATAGTCATCTAATGACACCAAGACATAAGGAAAAGCTGAGAAATAGCGCTGTGCTTTCCTAAGATTTCTATTTAAGGGCTTAATGATAAAAATGAGAAAACTAATCACAAATCTCAAGTTAGTTTCAAAAAAGACATGAAAAATTCAAGCCGCATATCCTTTAGAAAAATACTTTTAACATGGAGCTTGTTTTTAATTGAGCCGATGTTCAACAAAGGTATTTAAATATTAAAAAAACCTCTCTATTCATGTTATCTGAATCAGTGGCCCATATGGAATTTAAATTAGTTAATTTCACAGATTTTAATATGAAAAAAATTCAGTCTGCATTTCTGAACTTTCAGGAATATGTAGCTCATTCATAGTGATATAGAGATCTGTACTGGCGTATCTCAACAACGATGAGAGCAATGAAGGATGTAATTCTCCAGATAATGAAAAGCTCTTCATCTTTGGTTAACTGAGGAGGACCAAAAGGTCCAAAATTATTTTTTCGGAATGAAGAACAACTAACTTCAGAAATGTTTTGTATACCCATTCAGGGATAACTGTATATACTAAAAATAAACAAATCCCACTGGATTATACTGGCTAGATCTTTCACTCAATTGGAGTGTCACACTGGCAAATTGAGTGGCTGATTTTTTATTTGATCCTTTGGAACTGGTTCTATACTTCTGAGGAATTCTTTGGCAGATACAGGGTCATTTATAAAGTCATGGTTACAGTTATTCTTCTGAATTAGGTCCTGTTTGCAATTTTTTGCATATATTTAAGGAAATCCATAAAGGATATGAGGAGACACTGTGAAACATAATGTTGACACAACACTGAAAGATATGACATTAGATAACTTGGTACTGATTCAATGCTAAAAGTCTTCGGTGATAGACTTGAGCATTTAAACACAACTCAGAGAGTGCAGCAGGTCTCATTCCACATACAGTAAGTGTATGATTAACGTTGTCCTTTGTTTTACTGTTTGTCCTTTCTGGCAAAGATATATATCTTTTTATATTAATAAAAACTATTTGTAGGTCAGACATTTGAATTATATCATTGACTCTCTTGTACAGCACCTAAATCCCTGCTTTGGCCACATGCAAGAAATTTCAGGTCCTGCTTATTTCCTTTATTTCTTTCATTCATGCATAGTCTTGTAGGGAATGTCTATATAGATTTGTGTGTACCTTATCCCTTCAGTCTCATTTGATCCTATTCTGAGTATCTCTGAATTTCCTGGTTTTAGGCTATGATTCTTCACAGTTTTTTTGTGTCCCTGAATTTCATCAGTTGTGAGATAAGACTAATGATGCTTACCTCTGTGTGAAATGCTTTGTATTCTTCTGTTGAAAAATGCCTTGTGAGAGTAAGGCATTATTATTTACAAATTTAATTCCTGGCAGCATTTAGTGGTACTACCAGAATGCTAAAAGACCTGTAAATCTATTGTCCATTCCAATACATTTTCAGAAGCTAAAACAAGCAAAGAAAAGCAACAAACTGTGAAGACAGGGAAACTACTGGCATAGTATGGCAGGTTGGGATGGCAAATACAATTTCTCTTTCTTGCTTAAAACAAGAGGGCATCTTCTGTCTGAGCAAGCTGATGTAAAGTAAGCCTGGGGGAGTTAAATAGGGAAACAGCAGACACAGACAGCAATAAGACACTCTTTGGAGCAACACGAAAACAGATGGTTCAATGGTCCCCTGTCCACTCCAGAGAATATACAATTACTTACAGGACAAAGCCCATCTGGTCCTACAATAATCTGAGAATTCATCATGGCTAAAACTGCAGTAGGTTTTTTGCCAGCTGTTTAAATTAACTTGATCAGTCCCCTCTATAAACCTATCAAAAAAAATTCAGTCCTCTCCACCCTTTAACCTGCTGTAATAGTTTCACCTCTTGCCTTGTGATCAGAAAAACAGAGGAAACCTGTGCCACCTGCTAGCTTTGGGAAGGATAGCCTGTGCTTATTGGAAATGGCTGCAGATGAAGTGAGCAGTCAAAGTTTTAGAGGCCACCCTGTAAACTTGTTTGAAATTTTGGCACTGTGACTGATTGTCCGAGGCCAGATGGATAAAGGAGATAGCATGTAAAGCTGTATAAAAGTATATCTCATCATGAAAGGACAGTATTTTCAAGACACTAAGCCAAGGACTTGTACTGCACTCAAATGGAGCAGGTGATTGTGCAATAAATAGGATCTTGTAGAGGGAGAAGGAGAAAACAATATAGCCATACTGGGATAGACTGCAGATTTGTGAAGTGTGGAACAGCAGTGATATTTTTTAATGTTCAGGGCCCATGAAGTCATGGCTTTCTACTATTTGCAGTCACATCTGAACAACAAGATGCACACAGAAGTCTCTCAGCTCAGGGCACCAGCCAATTTGCTGCATATGTTAAAGACTGTGTGAGACATGCCTTTGTGTTAAACTGGGCCCGGGGTGTTTAGATGGCAAGACTGAGGGTAGGGTCCAGGGCAAGAATAAAAGGTGCTCAAATTCAAGCTGCAATCTCCTGGAAGTATCCCTGGAAATTATCCTAAGCACTTATTTCTTAAGTTCTGTCATGCACATTGTACTACTTTGGAGGAGTCTCTGGGTCAACTAATATATACAGTTAGTTCCTTAGTAAATTTTATCCTCTGTGCTCATTATTGCCATTTTCAGCATTGATCTGATTTTATCTTCTGTATGCAGTTGGCTTGCAGAAACCTTTTTAGTCATTTACTTAACTATCAAATAGGCATGATTGCTACCTGCAGGTGACAAAGGGAAAGGAAAGGAGTGAAATGAAGAGATATATGTGAACATAAAACTCATCTGTCTGCATATGAAACCAATACTGTCCTAAGGATAAAACAAAAGCCTTCTTCCTCAGTCAGACATCCAGTCTTGTAAAATGAATGCTTCCTCTAAACATCTTTCTAATTCAATCGCTATCATTTTCATACCTGCACTGCAGCTAAGATTTTAGTAACCAGCTGCCAAAGAAAAATGTAGAGGTGTTGAAATATGTCTTCGGAATCTGGAATAGGTTTCAGGCTGTCACTGGCTCAATTTCGCGCTTTTTGACAAGCTATAATCTGTCCTTCTTGGAACAATTGACAATTTTCCAGACAGAAGATGCGAAAATAGCATGAAAAATGGACAGCTATTATTTAAAAAATATTATTAAGAATAAGAAAGTGAAAACTAAAAAGTGCTGGTGTTCTTATTTTGAGTGTTGTTTTTCAGATTAGTGAATATAATTTTTGTAATTCTACCTGGTGGTACAATTCTAAACAGAGACTGTAAAACTCTGACTAGTTTAGCATTTGCTAAGAGAGGACTATATGCCATTTATCTTATGGGAATATACAGTGAGCTGGTATGCCAGATGACACAAAGAATGGAAATGTAATTAGATATCATATTAACTGTCACAGTGGGCTCGCAACACCTAGACGCTTTGGTAATAACAAAAGGTGTTACTGCCTGGGAATTTGACACTGCTACCAGAAGGTCCTCATCTTGCTACTTTTTGCATTTTCATCACTGTGACCTGAAAAATGACCTGAAAACGTCTCACTGATTTTACTTCTTTTTTTCATTTAAAATATGTAGCATACCAATTTTCTTTCAAAAAGTTACAATTTTATTTTGTAGTTAAGATGTTGCCTGGTTTACCTAGTTCTAGTGTGGTTCTTGCAACTGTGTGAGCATCTCAGTGTGTCTGTTGCTGATGGGCTTTGTTGCCACAACAGCCCCACTCCCAGCCTTGCTTACACAGAAGCCATCAAGCGTCACTGAAGTACAGATGTGCCCTCAGCTTTCTTCTGGTTCAGCACTTCAAGTATACACTTTTTTAATGTGCCTTAAGAGAGTTGATAATTCCCTCTGCAGCAATTGTGTGTGGGAATATACACCATTCTATGTCTCCAAGCAAGCCACAGGAGTGGGAGCAACACATAAGGATGTTGTACCCAGAGATGAATTGTATCCCATTAAGACCAAGGTGTAACTGAGAGATTCAATGATGCATGAGGTTTTCACGGGCTGCTAGCATACAATTGAATTTTATCTGAATTGGCTACTGTGCAAACATCCCCAAATCCAAACCTAATGACTGTGGAAGGTATTAACCTCTATCAGTACTGTACATGACACCCTGGCATCCTCTGTGTTTGCAGTTTGTAGTGAGTGCTTCATTAAGATTTCTGTGTGTGCTTGCCATTACTGCAACACTGCAGGGGCAGATTAGAATAATATGAAATGTTTATAAATCACATTTAGGAATTAAAACAGGGAGCACAAAATTGCTACTTTCAGGTGGGAGAAAATAAAATTTCAAAGCAATTATAGAATGTTTAACATACCTGGGCTTTTGTTACTTCAATTCAATACCAGGTGTTTCTGTATCTAACGATGATGGGGAAGCAGTTGCTATCTACTATTGAGCAAAATTGTTTGGTTTTTTTCTTATAATCATTTGCTCTGAAATAACATCTCTTATTTGGCTTTCTTTTACTCCATAACATTCAAAATCAGATATATTTCTGTCTTTTTTTAAAAATTTGATTAATTGAGGAAGGTCTTAAGGTGCATATGTTATTCTGTGCCCTTAGACAGTGCATTATTCTTGGCAGAATTTTAAAGCGCTGACCAAAGCACCTTTTCACTGTTTCAAGCTTAAAGTCACCAAAGTATTTTTAGAACATTTGCATCACTTAAAGCTCCGTAAATTTTTATAACTATCATTTTTATTTGAACATGCAGAGAAGGCAACACAAAAATGGAAATATGCTGTCATTAAAATTTATTTAAGCTCCGTGTCATTGCTACTTAGCTAATTACATGATGCATAATACCATGTATCAGATGACATGTAAGAACTGATCTGCTGGAGGCATGCAGTATTGGCTGTGCTGGTTGAATGGGTGAGAGAAGCTCTGAAGCTGCACTGAAGTTGCTGTTCCACCTTGTTACTGAAGTAAGGGCTTAATGTGCCTAAAAAAGGCCATTTTCCTAGATCGTGGTCACCCTGTCTGAAAGGAAAAGAAACTGTTTGAATGACCTCCTTCTGTTTTGGAATAATAGAAGGTATTACCTGCACAAACCCCCTGCTTTGTTCATAGCCTTTGGCCATCATGACTACAAAGGCGCTGCTGTCACAGTTGTTGAAAGGTTTTAGATACCTGTCTCCTGAAAATTTCAGATTGTTCTGAATGGTTAGGATTGCTCAGATGACTAGGATATCACATTTCTGAAGTGCTCAAGTGACATGGGATTTTGACAAGTCCCAGTTTTCCTATAATTTCTATGAAAGCTTGCTGCTGCTAACGGATTTGAAGTGGCTCAAGTGTGATCTCTGGAAAAACAAACAAACAAAACCAGACAGACTTGTGGATACTGGACACCCTTTGTCTGTCTTCAAGTATGAGAGAAAATATGGATCTGTATGTGACAAGCATATCAAGACATGCACACACTTTGAAAAAGGGCAGTGAATAGTGTGATGCAACATGTAACTTTTGGTAAGTGGTCTAGCTATATTACCAGGGGATAAATCCTGCTTCAGAGATAGAGCAGAAGCAGCACACATCGTTTTTATGTAGCTGTTATATACACAACAATGCTAAACCAGTGTTCTATTATGAGAAATGTGACCTTATATATCTTCTAGAACCTGAAGAATGGGCTCCATAGAGACAATGTTCCCAAGACACAAAGCTTTTGAAGGTTTGTTGCCTTTCCTTGGCTTCAACAGTTTCATAACAACTGAGAAAGGTGCTCCTATTGTACGAAGCATGCAAGGGATTAATTTCAAATACAGGTCATGTTTAGTGTACAGAATTGAGTCAGAAATATTCTTTTATAACATCACAGAAATGCTAAAAGTAATGGGACTCAGTTTACTCAGTTTTGAGATGGGGAATGGGATTAGCCTTGGCTATAACTGCTGTCATATACTGAAGATGCTTATGACTGTATATATTCCAAGAATATTTTCAGTTCTGGTGAGACTAGTGTTATCAGTTCCTAGATCTGCATACTAAGAAAGAAACGCTATTCAAGTTCAACTTGAAGAAATTAATCTAATGTTCAGGCTGATACTAATGTATCTAGCATTAATAGTTATGAAATGAGTGCAGCAAAGAAGTGGGTAATATCAGCAGGTGAAGACCTGTTGATGTAATAAATATTCCAATGAAGATAAGTATTCTATGAAAGTTAATCAGTTAGTCTGAAGACACCCCATGGCTTGTAAGTGTCTGGCTTTTGCATTGTTAATTATTTAGCTGAAAAGGAATCAAAATATTCAGGAGACTGAGAATGGTTGTTTTTGTCACCCTTGTTCATCTCTCCATTGTTAATTGTGTTGTAGAGAAAAAGTAGAGCTCTAATAGGATTTAAAGGCAACATAAATGTGTGTTTTATTTACAGAATTTACAGTGGTCCTTGGAGAGAAACAAAACCAATATTTTTGGCATTCCTCTGAGTGACATAAATGAAATCAGGCACTAAGCACAGGTATTGCATGCAAAAATGTGCTCTAAGACACTGAGAAATAGGTAAGCAAATTGTTTACATCTGGGCTGTGTCTTGGGACGGCCTTAATCAAATCACCTCAGATTTACATTGCACAGTCATCCTCTGTCACTGGCAGCATCAGAATTTTCTGGCCTTTTTAACTCCACATATGGTGTGGCAGACAGCTGCTCCAGCACAGCCTGTCACTTTGGTGCTCCTCAATGTAATGTAGATCAGGATTGTGATCAGCTGCTAAATGTCCTTAACTCCACCCTCTTGATTGCTTTCTGCCTCTGCTTGGTGGGATCATGCCTCAGATCACAGTACTTAATTCTTCTAGATTCCTGTCCTAGCACCAACACATGGGCCCCTTGTGTTAGAGGTTGCTACAAAACAGCGAGCTGTCCCTCAGGAGCTTGTCAGGGGTTGCTCATTTCACAGAGGTTATAAAAGTGAATACATGCTAAGCACTTCATATGAGATGACAAGCCGTGAAGAAAAACCCTGCATCACCTTAACACAACCTTCAACACATGAGTTCTGTCTTGTTTTCACAGTAGTAACTGCTGAAGATACATCTGACACCTGCTGCATGTGGCTGCAATTTGATTTAATATTGTTCCTGTCCCTTGGTTGCCTAGTTGATCACAAACAGTTTTCGCAAATGTCCATTCCAGTTTGCTTTCAACCAGAATGGTGTTTATTAAATGATTGTGCTTACACCTTTCCTAATTCTAATGTCTTTTATAGATCAAACACAAATGAAGAGGTATTCAAAAGATATGGAAGGTTGGAGGGAAACTGTTCCCAGGTGTTTGCACAGCAATTCTGTGATATATAGCAACACTTAGTCTGTGGCTCCCAGGTTGGGGAGGCACTGCCAAGGAGTAACTTCTCTGTCAGATGCTGCTACAGCACTTGGAGGTTTCCTCAAGAGAACAATATGGCAGTGTTCAGTAAGACAGTGTTAAGGTGTTGAACTGAGCCAATTCTGAGGTGGCCCAAAATGGCAAACCAGCTTCATGGCAACAAACCATGGCCATTACACAATAGTTACACTGAGGCCATAGAATCCTAGCAGAGCTCTCGTGTACTGGACACTGTACTGGAACTACAAGCTGTACTGTTTACTATTTCTTGGCCTTCATTTTTCCTTGATATTTTGCACTCCATAGAAAGGGCATGGTATTAACTTGATGTAAAACCACAGAGATTATAGGTGATAGGTAACAACCTTAATAACCTAATGTGATATTACACAGTGAGATATCAAGATCTCATCAGGAAGGGCAGAATTTTCCTGTTACATGACTGAATTTTCAAACAAAAGGTATAACATTCTGGATAGTAACTTTATGTAGCTACTGCATTAAGTGTAGCTCTTGTGCTTTTAGCCATCTCACTGAGTGTTTTATGTAAATTTTAGCCCAATAAGTCTCCACAGGTCATTTGTCCTGAATGTATCTGGTGGACTTTGAACAGTAAATAATTGAATATTTTTTTTTTTAATTTTTAACTTAGTCTCGGAAGATGTGTCTGAGAAAGCATAGGCTATAATTTATTTCAAATACAAGTAAAATATTCATCCATTACTGTCTATGCTATTATTAACATTTGCAAGGGACTAAGTCTCTTAGTATCTCTCAGAAGCTGCTAAGAACATAATTAGTGAAACAGTTATGGCCTTTTAATTTCATTTTTTACTGACTGGCTTGGTTAATTGCAGCATACTCAGTGGGGTGGGTCAAGGCACTATTTCTTTGGTATACAGTTTTTGCACAGAAATCTTTAGTGCCTTTAAGTGCTCTGGAGAAATATTTCTAATAGTGTTCCTAAAAAGCAATATTCTTGCCTTCCTTCCCTTTCCATACATCTCTTTATTTCCTCTTTGCCTTTTTTTGTGGGAGTGTATGTACATTTTACATGAACCATTAACCTGTTCATGTGTTTGGAAAGTTTTCAAAAATCACTTTCTTAATGGTTTAAGGAGCAATAGCAAAACTAGAAACAGTGGATGATGCAGCAGGAGAGGGGATGCAGATATCTGGATTTGAAACACATCAATATATGTCAAAACATATATTAGTAAATTCTCAAGCTATAACCAAAGGCATTTTTTTCCTGCAGGACAGACTAAATTTAGAGTCAGTGAGGTAGATAATGTTAAGAAGTGTTTGGGTTTTTTTATTCTGTATGATAGTCATTAAATAAATGCATAAGAAGTAATTTGAAGTCTTCACACGGAAACTTCTATTCAAAGAGAACAGATATCAATCAGAAATAAAAGGGACGGCTATGTTCTGAGACAAATGTTGTGATCATGTCTTGAGATGGGTGCCAAATGTCTAACTACCTGCTTTCTAGTATTTGTACAATTGCATGTTCGGAGAGGAAAGACTCTTGAATCTTTCTCAGTCTTTTATTAGAATGGAAACTCTTGAAGAACCATAGGTGCCTGCTTTCCACAGGCTCAACTACCTGTGGAGAGCAGGCATATAGAGCTAGCTATAGAGACAGTCATCCTTGTCCTTCTGTGCGCACACAGTTGTTGTGGCTCAGGTGTGTATTGTTTTGTTTGTTGTCTAGCTCACAGCTTTATTACTGATTCTGCTGACAGAGATACTTCTGTTGTTTCCAGAACTGAGTCTGGGAGTCTCTTTCCAGAACCACATGGGTGAAGAAGTTTCTTGGCTGGTTATCTGTATATTTTGAATTTTCTATTTATCCCAGTGTCTTGCTTTCTTTCAATGGCTCTGCTTTTCTTCCCTTACACACTTTTCGCCATGCCTATCAAGCATGCTTACTCTGCCCAGAGAACACAGGCAAGAAAAAAGCAAGAAGAGTGCTCTCTCTGGGTATGGCCCAGAGCTCTTTTAAGTTAAAACCCCCAACAGGTTCAAGCTTAAAGTCCTCTATGTGTGCTATCACTGTTTTCTGTATTACGTATCCTCACATAGTCCCTAAACACTCAGAACTGACTGTCTGGATGTACAGAAAAGCATAGTTAATCAGAAACCTCTCTAAATCTATACACTTTTTGCCAATAATTTAAAACAAAGTCTACTAGCAATGTCACCAACCCTGTATTTCTACTGTTCTTGAGAGTATCTCATTAAACATCAAAAAACCCCTGAAATATTTCAACAGTGTTGTTTATTGCAACATATGATTGCATATTAAAGTGTTTTATGTTCCAGTTGATAAAGAAGCTTTTCAGCTGTAACTTTAAAAGCCTCTGGTAAATTTACAGAAAAACCTGTAAGCATCAACACAGTGCTAAATTCTAATAAAAGAGGAAGGAGCCTGGAAGCTGATAAGAGAGGTGGTGATTCAGAGAAGAAAGATAGTTCAAGCAAGAGTAAGGAGAGAGCACTGAGTTGTAAAGAAAGAACCTAAACATTTTCAGGAACTCTAATGTAGATATTAAACCTGTTTGTGAGAGTTTTAAATAACACAACTGGAACACATGTAGTACTAAGAACATCCCAGATGTGGCATCAATTAGGGGATTAATCTTTATTTAATTGTATTTATTGGTCCTTATAAATATGTAAGAAAGAAATCTTATGATTGAAAGTCTTTAGTATATTATGTCTGTGTTTTTATTCTGTGGGTTTTACCACAGCTGTGAGGAAAAAAATATAACATTGTAAAATTAAACAAGAAGGGTGAGTAGACATTCAAGGGTGGAAAAAGGTTAGTTAATTCTTCCTCAGACTGCTGAACTGTCAAGTAATGGGCTGATTTTGGTAGTAGTGGGGTAAACAAATGTGGTGTCAGGGTGGGATATGTTAGTGCTTGTGTAGGTGGCTGAGGTACAGTGGTCGTTAGGTCCAGAAACAGCACAGGAAAAATTTCAGCATTTCCTTCTCTCATACAAATTTCACTCTGACTTTCCTTATCCCCTGCTTCATGCTCAAGTCACTTGAAAGCCGATGTCACCAGCCATTGCAAATTATGGGATGTTTAGTGATTTTAGAGCTTCATTGTGTATAACAGACGTTTTAACGGCTGCTATTGCCAAAAGGCATCTTCAGCACTGTCTCAAAGAAATATTCTTTTCTTTGCTGTGAGCAGAGATCTGTAAAAGAAGGGGGCATTCCCTTGGAAACAAGTTGTAAATAAGTACCTGGCTAGCTGAGGTTCAGTTGTGCTGGGCTGCTCTCCTCTGTGGAAAAGGGTAAAACTTTTAGCATATGGACTAGGAAAGAAAGTCAGTATCCTTTATCCCTGAGCCTTACAGAAAAAAGTGTCTAGGCTGGTTTCTGATGGTTTCAGGAAAATCTGTTATCACAATGTCCTTCCAGTTGAAATGGAAACTGTCCAAGTTCAATTGTTGTCTTTTTTAACTCAGCGGTCACTACCCTGACAGCAAAACACTGAGAGTCACATCCAGTTTAACATTTATGGTACATCAAGCCGACTACAACAAGTAAGGGTGTTCAAAAAGGCAAGTTCATAAATTTAAAGTATTTTCCTTCTGTTTTAATCTTCATTTGAATCACAGATGTACTTGCAGTGCTTTTTTTTCAGTCAAATCAAGTGAAAAAAAGTAATAAAGGCAAATGATAGAATAATATTTTTGTGTATAATGAACCAGCTTATATAAATATGATGAGAAACTGTTCTTGTAGTCCCCATTACTGGTACAGTGTAAGATGAAATTTTTTTTTAACTGAATTTTTTTTTTTACTGAATTTTTTACAAACTGAAGAATCCTTGATTTATAAGCTTTGAATGTAAAAACAGTGTCATGATCCGATTATTAGGTTCTTAGAAATACCTCTGCCCGAATTAAGGTGCAAACGAGACCATATGCCAGTCAATAGTATGGGTTTTATTTGATAGTAAATAAGAGAGAGAGAGAGAAAGAGAAGAGAAAGGGAGGAAAAGGGAAAAGGCTGAGGGGACAGAGAAGTGACAGAGGTAGAATAAAAGAGTATCACCACTCCGTGGGTCCCACTGGCATCCCGATGATTCTCTCCTGCCGGTCTTCTTGATGGTGAAGGTCCCCCGAAAGCACAGAGTGCCCTGGGTTAATATACCCTCAAGCCAGGGGGTGATGTCTAGGCATGTCCCTGGAGTTTGCCATTGTCTCTTGCAACAGACTTTGGATCTGTTGCATCACATTTGGTCCTGTAGTGCAAGGCATCCGGGGGGGCACCTTGGGGGGTCTTTGATGGTCTCAGCTGCCTCTCACGTGAAAGTCCCGTGGATTTTGGCCTGTGGGGTTGGGTTTCACACAGCTGGGCCAGTTTGTATAGTTGAGGATGGATGTTCAGTACCTCTGGCCAGAGGTTATGCCACACACCCAAAAATCTCCTCTCCCCCCCCGCACTCGGTTGGGGGGGGGAAGTTTGTAAGCCTGGCTTCTGTGAGCTGTGTTCCCCCCCACCCCAAACTCAGCCAGGCATGATTCTCTCAGCGCAGCTGGTGGCTTTGGCTTTTTGGGGATGCATACCTTTTCCCCCAGCCTTGTTTGTTTCAGGTGATTGAACAAAAGGGCTTTCCCTTTATCTAATCAGCAGCTTGACTTTCAGTCCAAAGTCCCAGTCTTCAGGGAGGCATCTCTGGTTGTTGCCTTTTGTAGTATCAATGTTTGAGGCATGAATTATTTTCAGTCTCTGACAAACAGTCACAGAGATTTTCATACCAGTGAAAATACTGTAGTAACTTGGATCCCCTTGGGAAGTGTTTTATTTGTTCAGTGGGAGATTTTGTACGGAAAGTCTGTGTTTCTTGCTTGAAACAATGCGTTGTCAAAGAACTGAGATTCACCTGTTAACTGTATACATGCTCTAAATACTAGTATACTTATATTACCTGTGGGGCAAACTGTCTTTTAAATAGAAGTGTTCAAAATTTATTGTGAGCATCATAGGTCTAAAAAGTTATGTGAAAATTCTGAAGAAATGAAAACAGATTTTAATGAAATATTGGCTACTTTTAAGTTTGATCACATATGCAATAATTTATTCATATTTTTGTATCAGAAAGAAGCATTTCTGAGTAGGAGTTGACTGGTTCCCAAATAGAAAAAAGAAGAGGTCATGGCTAATGTGTGATGTGAGTGAACAGAATGAGTGTTTATGGATGTGATAATGAGCCAGAAATTTTAACCAAAGAATTATCTATTGTTCAAAGCTAGTGCTTTAGATTTGTTTTTATTTGGTGCATTTCACAGAAAATTATGTGCAAGATGTCCATCAATTGTTCAAGAGAGCAAAAATGTGTGATGGGATAATCTATGTATTTTATGTAAACGTGTTTTTAAGTATGTATGTTAGCTCACATGCACAAAGCATCACACCCTTGAGATCTGTGCTTTCCCAACTCAGCAGGCTTTCATTTAACTTGTTTTGTGTAGAAAAATAGGGGCTCAAGCAATTTATTTTTAAGAAAAGAATTATTGTTTCAGAAATTGGGGTTTAAAAGTCTCTAGATTACACAAATTCTTAAAATTCCTGAACAGACAACTGTATAGACTTTAACCAGGGAGAGAAATATTAGTTTGAATACTCAGCACTACAAACTTAAGGAAGTCAAAACTCACTTGTTTCACATACCTTTGAAACATAGCATAAATTTCCTACTGGACCACATATAGCATGATGCACTTTACTAAAGCATCTACTATGGTGCATCACCAAGAAATGAATATTTCATCACACAGTTTTGATTTTTAAAACTATTTCAAAACATTTCAGATTTATGTTGAGGTTATTTATTTTTTTATCATGCATTTGTTTGAATTAATAGCATTTCTAAACAAAATAATTTCAAATATGTTGGAATGCTAGACAATTGATTCAATGAACAATAGGCATATGATTTGAACATTTCTGATTTTGTTGTCTTCCTGTCATCACTACTTCTACTTCTCCCATCTTCCCTTTTTCACAAAAAAAAATTCAATTTTATTAAATCTGTACTTTTTTAAGCTAAAAATAATTTGTGAAACAAAAATGTAAAGGCACACTAGCAATCACCTATGTTGTTAGTACACATTTATTAACATTTTTACTGGTATTTGCACACAGTCCACTGCCTGATTTCAAATGGTAGTGGACAGTAGCTTCACAAAATATTTATCCTTTAAGTCTAAAGAGTGTAATTTTTTTCAGACTCTGCCTGCTATTAAATACATTTTGCAAGACTTCAAATTATTTCATAGAGATGTTATAACATAAGTTTTGTTTCTGCATCTGAAATTCTTTCATTCATACAACTTCTCTGAGTTTAACGGGAATTTTTCTACAGGAAAGATTCAAATCATTAAGGACACGTATAGAAAAAATTATTCTAATGCTGTTGCTAAACTGAAGGCTATTGTCAAAATTACTCATGTTAATAGGCAAAACACAGACCCAGCAAAACAAAAAGTTGAAAATATGAACTTATTTTTGGATAGAAAAATGAACTTAATAAGTGGAACTAGACTTGCATAAACAAAAGTGCCATTCTTATTTCAATTTAGGTTTCTCAGTTGCTGTATCATCTCCCACTTATATTTCTAACAGTATATCAATTTGCCTGAATTACCATTGTACTCTCTGAAAGCTCTGCTCGCAGATCCTCAATAGGACAGAGACCTATGTCTTTTCACTTCATGTTTCCATTTAGATACAATTACCCTGAGTTATTTCATTTCTACACATTCTGTAGAGATTAATTTACATGGCAGTTGTGCAAGCCTGTGCAAGTTTCCTGCCACTGGGGAATGCAGATTTTATTTGAACTCCAGGGCAGAAGATTGAGCCTGACTATCTTTGCTTGAATTCCCCATGCTTCTCATTTTTCCTCCTCATAACTCAGAAACAAATGATTTCTCTGGGAAAGAAACACAGGCTTTTTGGCACTTAGGTTTTTCCTCAAATACTAAATCTCGAGGTAGTTCATGCTTTGTAAGTAACCACATGGAAGAGTCCCTGAGACTCATGTGTTTTGCTCAGAAATATGTAATTCTAAAAGGTCTAGGACTATATTCATATTGCCTAGCTAGCTTTATTTGAGTATTTACTTAATTCGAGCGATTAGATTAGGAGCCCTCTCATGGTGGGGTGTCTCTCTGTAATCACTGGAGGGAGACAGACTTGGCTCTAGAAGTATTGTTTGTCTGCTGTGATGCTGTGGAGTAGGAATAATCCAGCCAAGAGGTGGCCATTGACTCACCACCTCATGTGGCACTTGGCTGTCACCCTTGTCTTGGAGCTGGGTCTTCCTCAGGGTGCTTGGGCCACACAATTCTTCTGCTGATTACTGGATAAGCTTGGTTTTGAACTGTTTACAATTCACTTTGGAAATAAAAAGGAAGTAGTGGTAAATATATAAATGGCCTCAAAACTGATTCAGTCATTTATTTCCCAAGGAGTGAGGAAGGTGCAAATCTGGGCATTCAACCTAAAAAGCTTTGTGGAAGTTAAGGTCATAGGAATGTGGGAGGAATTTTAGTTAACATGATAACTGCTGATCCATGTAATGTTCTTAGAGGTTCAGACAGATTTGTTTTCTTCTGTTATTTTCTTTTCCCTACTGATTTCTTGTTCAAGCTATTGAAATACCGATTTAACTGATTTAATCCTGCTGTACTTGCAACATCTATGTGAGGCCAAAATATAGGGGGTGTGTATTACATCTGTAGGCACAGATAATTCCATTTACTGTGGATTTTCATGACTGTCCCTTGAGGTAAAGAAGCAGCCTTCAGTTTCTAGGCAGGGATAGTTAAAGAGGAATGCTGAAACTAGAACAAAGAAATGCAGAATCCTGAAATACCACAGTTTAGGTTTGAGACGGAAGTCACCACAGCATATTTGTTCCTGCAAATTAGTTTTGCTGACTCACTGTAGCATGCACATGAATAATATTTACATGTCCAGTCCTTCATATGGCTGACTGTGCTGTTATTAGGCAATCTAGTTTTACTTCAGCTGTCACTCAGCTGTCACAAAATTTGCCAAGTCTTTACTAAGGCCTGGATCTTGGCTGGTTGTGTATTTGGGTGCCTAGAGCTGTACTGTTCAGCATTCACTGGGCAGCAGGTAGCCTGGCTTCTCCTTTAAATGCTCAGCATTCCATGACACAAGCTTCCACACAGCACAACACTCAGTTCTTGCTCCTCCCACACCTTCCAAGTGCAACTCAGCAGCAGAACAGAGAGGGAAACCATAAAATCACCTCTTTTAAAGACATTCTGGTTACTTGTTCAGGTCACTTATACAGTGGGAGAGAGCCAAAAAAAAAA
>VZTJ01005117.1:2411751-2461694 GCA_013397795.1 Orthonyx spaldingii | reverse complement strand
AAAAAAAAAAAAATCAAGAAATGGCTAGATACTTGATTTTAATGAGCATTTAATGTAGAAGTATATTTTTGACACAGATTACATTCTGTTCTCCTTTTGCAGTTCATGTCTTAGAGCAAAGGAAGCATAGGAACCTGTGGATGTTCAGGTGTTGTCCCCTTGCTCCTGAATAGTCTAGGTAGAAACATAGATGTTGCTTGCTGTTGTTTTGAGAGTGCGGCATTATTAGTTGGCTGTCAGTAGTCATAGTAACACTACTTCCTCATGACTGTTGAATGTTTGGTGCTGAAGGTTTCTTTAATTCTGGCAAACTATTTTTCTTTTTGTTTATTTTTCTTGTCAGAATTTGTTCCCCTGAGGCTTTAAAACTAATTTGACAAGTTAGACTATAATTTAACATGTCATAAGCTGGAGGTGCTTCCAAAATTTTGGTGCAGAATCTGTGTTGGTGCCTAATAGTTGTATTTGTTCTGCCAAATTGTTTTAATGCCCTAAATTTAGGGCACGCTTCTCAGCTGGTGTTGATGGCCAAAGCTTCTGTTGGGCTCTTAAGGCATATCTAAACAGATGGGCACGGACAGCTGTAAGCTTCCCTGTCCACTCTGCGAGCCAGCCAAAAATCAAGCCAGCTCTGCTCTGGAAGTTGTAGAGCTGCATTTGTGAGATACTGTGCCCAAGCGTTTATCTACTGCCTCCTTGGCAGAGTTTCCAGGTCTGAGCTGGCTCTTGCCTATCCATCCTGGAAAGTGAACAGGAATGTTCATGCCTGGTGCCATTCTTCGTGTGTGTGTATGTGCCTGAAGGAGTCAAACCCTGGCTCATGGGGGTTGTGCGACTGACTTGACTCTATCAGTGTGACCGGAGGCTCAAGGGCTGCCCTTTTGTGTGATTCAAAGTAAAACTGAAATAGTGAGTAGTGCTGGCTTTTGCTTCAAGCCCCTTGTCATGGTTGTCACTCTTAGGACCCCTCCTATGGAGGGGTAGTGTGACAGTGCTCAGTTCAACTTTGGACACTTGTTTGGGGGGATTTGTTTGCTTTAAAATGCACCACCATTTCATAAACCTTTCTGATGCCTGGCCTGAACCCACAAGTGCAGGAAGACATGCTAACTGCCATACTTGAAACAAACTCCTTTGAATGCCAAACACATTGTAAGGAGCTCGTGCTGTCATGCACAAGGCTTCTCTATTCACCGTCTTTTCCCACTTTGCACATCTTTGTGTACCTGCCATCTGCTGATGTGCCTTCTCTAACTTGGACTATAAGATCCCTAGGATATCACTCTAACTTTTAATATCTTTCCTCTGAAACATAGTTGGTAGTTATAATAATGATAGCTAATTAGAAAAAATAGAACATTGACAAAGGCTTTCTTCTCAATGTTCTAATATTTCTAGTTTGATTAGGTAGGCAGGCACAAAGCTTAGAGATACTTTCTGCTTCAAGTATAACTTGTGGTAGATGGTACTTCTGGGAACTTTCACAGAGGGCATGTCAACACACTCGCATAACTATCATACTCTCAGTTGAAGCATTTAGTGCTGCATAGCACAAAATGCTGCTGAGAGAAAGAAAGCATTTATTGCTGATACACAGAATTTGGTGGTGCTGCTGATGTTTTTTTGCTTTTGCTGTTCCAGATGTTCAAAATGAAGCTTTTGGCTGTCAGCTCTGGGGAAATATTCAAAGGAGCAAAGAGCAGCTAGCTCTGTAACTCCCACCAAGTATGAGCGTGTGTAGAGAATGTAGATAGCATTGAGTAGGGTAATAAAAAAAGTCCAAACTGTTTTTTGGGCCCCTGACTTTTGAATTTTTGCAATGTGATGTAAAAGTCAGAATGACACAAATAAACTTCTGCTTAAAGGATAAGGATCAGTCTATAGTACTTTTCTCCATCTGACTTCAGGAGGAATTGCGTATGCCATGTATATAGGCAGAACTGTGGCGGTGTAATTAGGAGAGTGCAGAATTGGAGGATTCTGTGTTATGCTTAATCTTGGATAATAAGAAGCAGTACACTAAATTATCCTCTTGCAACTTAGCATCGTGTTCATGAGTATGGAATTGATGCAAACCTACATTTATTTTTTTGGGAACCAGCATTGTAAATTGAAAGCAGGCAATAGAAATGTTTACTTTCCTCTGTTAACATTGGTTTCTACTTGCCTCCATATGAGCTAGAGAACTTGTTTTTTCTTTGCATTGTTTATATCTTAATAAAAAGGAAGAAAGAGCTGTCATCAGGTTTGATTTACACAGAGAGAGAGAGCCTCCAGATGAGCATCAGATCTAGTGAAGCGTGTCCCACGTCGCATAACCATCTATCTCCTTTCTTTAGTGCGCTGGGTTTCTGCTTCCTTGGGATGTTAGATTTAAATCAGCAGGTGATACAGGCACTGTTCATTTTGACTGTGGTTCTCTCCCTCTTGTATGATGGTGTTGATATCAGGTTTTCATGGTCATTGCAGCAGCATGTCTGCTTTGAATCTCAGTAGGTTTATTAGAAAACAGAAGTGTTAGAGAAGTTGAATTGATATCATAGCCTAAAAAGAAAGGAATCCTATTATGCCAGTTGGCATAGCTTTATAAATCTTGCAGTGTTTTATGAGAATATTGTTTGGTTGTCTTTTTGCATGCAGATTCCTAACCTGTCTGAAGTTATCTGTATCCCTCAGTCCTTGATCCCAACACATCTGTTGAAGACTTTTGCATGTGTCTTCTACTAGTTTCCTTCAACAATTGTCTGTGGGTTTTTTGTTTTCCTTCAGCCGGTTAGTTGCAATTTTTCAGACTGACAGGCTTTGTGCATGTTCAGAAAGATTTGCTTTCAAATATGAAGTAGCCAAGTCTTTACTTACTGAACTTGAATATGAAAACATGGTTCACTTACCCATACAAAATTGCAAGCAAGTATTTGCTTTCAGAGCAATGTCCTTTTGTGGCTTTTTCTCATATGCTCATTAAACACTGTGAAGTGCCTAGGAATAGAAAAAGGGATTTAAGATGCTTTAAGAAAAGACAGTGTTCTTGTTCTGTTGTTATTCATTTGTACTTGTTAGTGTGTAGAGATTCCTTTCAGCCCCACTGGAATTGCTACCATCCAAATATGTCATAATAGACAACCCTTGTCCCAGAGATTTGCCAGGCTAAAGAAATCATGGGCAATGGTCCAGAGAAAGGGACAGCAGAGAAATGGAATTACTTGGCTGAGGGCACCCAGGATTTACTGTGATCTGGAGAAGAGGGAAATGTGTGCCTCTGCCTGTGCCAGGGCTCTGTATAATACTGTAAGCCTGTCCCATTATTCTAGTGCAGAGCTGAACACTCCTGCCCTCATTAAGCATCCACTCACGGGGTATGTTTATTGCAGAAATTAATATGCCTTTTTTCTTAATTTTATTATTTTAATGCTAAATTTCCTACCAAGACTCATAAGACTGATATTTTAAAAGCTACTTGCTAAATTCTAGGCTGTCTGGCTCACCTTGAGGAACCGAGTTCTTTGCAAAAGATTTTTGGATTAATAGATTTTTGTGACTGAATCAAACTAAGGCACATGTTCCAGTGTCCCAGGACTAGGCTTCATTTATAAAGCCACATGCTTTGTCAGACAGAACTGGACCAGTGGGCAGAAAATGCCTTTCAGCACTGGGGAGCAAGATTCTTCTCCCTATGCCAGGCTGCAGAAGGTTGTTATCTTTACTGCAACCTACCAACACATGGAATTTTGTTGCTGAATTAAGCATGAGAAAGAAAACCAAACAATTTTGCACTTATTTCTTGTTATTGCAAGTGCACTTTTTCCTCTGAATCTCTTTACAGAGAGTGTAGGAATTACAAGGGTAAACTGTGGATAGCTATTCCAAATATACGTATCTGAGAGGTGCGTATGTATGGGTGTGTGTTTGAATACAAGTTAGAAGTGGCAGTGAGAAGTAAATTCTCTGTCCCTTCTCTAAAGTTATTGAAAATCCAAGCAGGACAAGATATTTCCATGCTCACTTTGATGAAATTCATGTGTTAAGGTATAGCCTGAAAAAAATAAGACTAAAACCACCATGCTCTTGTTAGTGGAAAACTGGTACTTATTTTGTATAGAAATAAAATACTTGAGCACCATGAAAGCCTGGAATTCAGAAGCACAAAGTCATCAAATTCCCTTTGCTATCAGTGGAAGGCTGAGACACAAATAATTTTAAGTGCCAATCTGCTAAGGATGTTGAGTTTCCTGTTCATATTGTTCTTCAGTCTACAAATAGAGTGTGAAAGGCTACATGGCCGCTGGAGATACCATTGCCTATCACTTGGCAATCATGTGATCATTGAACAAACACAGATATCCCCCCAAAACATAAGCTCTCTGTGTGCTCAGACTGTGGAGGAGAGGAAGATGGGTGAATTAGAGTGCTCTCTGGGAGCCATAGATAACAGAGTGCTGATGCTACAGCAGTACTTCTGAGCACCCAACAGTTCTGCTCTTACTCGGAGTGATGCTGCTCCATACTGTGCACCGAGTCTATTAGAGGTCATTGTCATGACCTCGAAAAACAAAGCAGAACAAGAATTTTTTGTTTGCACCTATGTAAATACATGGTTGCATTTGTGCACAAATGCAGTGGCAAACAGTGGTATGCCCCATTCTCTTTGAAGTTACAACTAAATGAAACATAGGTGTGAGGAGGTGATTGCACCCACTCGTGTCTTGTCTATAATAGTTATGATTGGGATGACTAGTGAATAGAACTTGCTCAAGTGCCCTTATACCTGCAGAAACATGGGAATTGCCATGTTAAATGTGCTTAGTGTAATACTACCCTGATCAGTACCAATTCTTCAAAGTGAAATAGTATCAAAGTTAACTGTACTTAAGTAACTGATTTTTGATTGCCTTAAAAATCTAAAAAAATAGAATTAATTTTTCAGTTTAGCTCCAAAACGAGATCAAATTCAGATGGTGGGTTTTATCACTTTCAAACAAAGTAGTATTTTGAAAATATAACATTAAAGTGTTTTAACCTTTCTAAATGCAAATTTTTTACAACTCTGTATTTCACTCAGGTAAACTTGAATTTGTGAATATCTATTTATATCAACTGCTCAGGTCAGATCAGGTAAACTATGTGCTGTATGACTAAGTTATTTGCATGAAAAATTTCACTAAACCTTGAAGAAAACAAATTAAACCCCAGGAATATCACTCCTAACCTTCTGCTTCTAGCTACTACTTTCATTTGAGCCATTACAATAGTTTATTCAGCTTTTCTATCACTTGTCTCCAGGCCAAAAATTTCTATATTTTTTTTCTAAATAAACATGGAGATAGTAATTTTATTATGCAGGTTGAATGCTTTATATAGCTCTCCTAGACTTGCTGACATAATGATGTCTTGTGGCAATACTTTTCCAAGATTAGTATTGTAGCATGTAAAAAATTATGTCCTTTTTATAGATTTTCTTGTTTCTGTGAGCAGTGCTTTAGAGATTTAAAAAATGTTATTGGATTTGCCTATAAAGAGAATGAGTTTTATTCCTGTGGCACCAAGTATGAGAGTATATTCACTGTTTGTGCACAGACAGTAGAGCTAGAAATGACAACTTGGAAATGTTGACGAAAGCAAGACATCTGTACTTTCCCTGACAAATGAGGGCATATTAATAACTTTTGACTTAATCTCACAGTAATATACATTCATATAAGTATTCTCTGAGCCTTGCACAGGAGCTGTTGTGTCAATCATTACAACAAATTCCTTTGCATTGGTAAATTAATTTACACCATATTTTGGAGATATTGCAGGACCATTCTACACAGGAGAGTAGTTACTTCAGGTCAAGTTAGCAGCATTTTATTTTTCAAGGCAAAATTATGTTCCCTTGCATTTATCTAAAAGCATTACCTGGAACCAGGAAAACTTTGACTTTTCTGCTTGCTGGTCCTGTCAGATCCAGCACACGTTGCCACATCTGAGTCAGGTGAGTCTACTCACATCTTTTGTCCTGATGGGCACTATTTGAAGTCAAAATGGAGTGAATGCAGCTCCAGACTTTCTCTGTCAGTCCACAGGTAGGGCATAGCTAAAAGAGCACACAACTTGAGTGCAGCAGGGCCAATCAAGGGACTGGCTGCTGAGGTAAACTTAGGATCAGGAATTAAGCTTGACAGAAGATTATTAATTTGCCCTGGAAACAGCAGAGAGGATAAAAATGGCCTCAGAGATTTTACTTGGTAATTTTGGCATCTGGGAGTAGAAATCTGAGAAAAACTTCAAATATTAGACCTTATGCGTCAAGAAGTGCAATATTAGCTGTCTGATACAACCCCTGAGGTTGGTATCATGGTAGATATCGTGTGGGGATGGCTGGTTTCCTTGGGATCTGCAGGATCTGATTGATGGAGCTGTCACAGCCCCTTATGTGTCAGAGCCTGGGGAGGCCTGTGAGGGAAAATTTTAATGGTGCTTGTCATCAAAGAAAAATTTTGCGCTTCTCACTTCAGTGGTCCTGCTGACACCATCCACATAGGATCATGGCAGGCTTTTTCTTGTTGGCCTGATCTTTACTGAGGCTTCTCATAGATCCTTTTCACTGGATGTGCCTCTTCTGCACCATTAAAGGCAGTGACAGGACTCCAGCTGCTCAGACAGATGAAGTCTAACAGCTCTAGAGTATTCTAGCTAGATATAAAAGTCATCAATATGTAAGATTTAAATAAATGTCATCATGCTTGCAGGATGAGAGGAATAAAGAATGAAGTGTTTACGTAGGGGTTTTGCTGGTTTGTTTTGTTTTGTTTGGTTTTTTTTTGTTAATGTACATTTTCATAATTTATAATTTGTCTACATCCACGAAGAAGCTCAGTGCTGGTTCATGTTCATAGGCTGGAGGTTGGAGGGTGTGTGGTGGTAGAAAGGCTGGTGGGGGACAGGTTTGTACTGAAGAGCAGTGCTCATCCCTAAGGAGAAAGGGCAGAGCAGGGCAGGCAGGGTCCAGCTGGTGAAGGAGTTCACAGGAGCTGCAGCAGTGGTAACTCTTGCCCAGGGAGAGGAGGTGGTGGTGGTGAGGACTGCAAAGGTAATATGTCATGGGTTCTGATTTCTTCTTCTGACCTTGGAAACTGAAGGACTAAGGAGAGATTTTAGTACGTGTATTAGAGGTACTGTGCAAGGCATAACAGAAAATATGGGAATTTTTTTTATCCAAAATTCCTTACTTCTAAGGAAAAAGACCCTGAGTGGGATTTTCATGGTCTCAGAAAACATAGGAAATGTGGATGAGCAAAGCTGGGGGTTTTTTTTCTTATAATTTTGTGATACTATCTGTAAAAGCTTGAAATTGAAGATGTTCTGTTCCCAGCTGCCATGAACCTGGGCACTGCAGAGGTGCTGTGTGCTGTGGAGGCTTTTGTGGGTAGTGGGAGCATCAGCCCCTCTGACCCCAGAATCAGGGTTGAGTTCCCCTGGCGGAGAGCACACTCCTGAGGTCTGCTGCCCACTGTTCTGGAATGTCTGGGGAAGCCCTAACATGTCTGGTCAGCACTTTTGGTGGCAGCCGGAAGCATTTTAAATATAAGTGTTGCTCCAGTTTGAATCTGGTGTAATAAACGTAGTGAACTCAAACACCTCATGGCTCATGAGTCCAAAAATAGAAAAATGGCAACAGGTTGTCTTAGAGAGCTTTTCAGAAAAAGGGCAGAGTCTCTTTTTGCACTAAAGCAAGATTGTAGGTAAATATCTAGACGAAAGAAAAAGGACAGTTTCATAGTGTGTGGATACAGGTGGAGGAAGCCACATTCAGGACTACAGGGGATATTTATAGCTACTGTGAAAAAACTATGCCTTCATAAAGGCAAAATTAGTGATTACTTCACATAGTCTTTGCTTCTTCTTGGCAGTGACACTTATGAAATACTTGAATGCTCTTTCAGCTTGGAACTGTCATTAAGCTAACGTAGTTGCAGAGTTTCCTTTCGTATTGCCAAAGGCTCTATAAAATAATATAGTTTTGTAATATGTAAGCATGTGGCAAATAGTGGTAAATAGACTTCAAGTTTAAAGATTTTTTTTTGGTAGTATAGCTTTTTATTGCTATTTAAACAGTTGCTTCTGTATTTATTGCCTTTCCCTTCAGAGTGAGTTCCTTGAGATGCTGCAGTGTGATAGGATGTTTCCTTTAACTTTTAAAGAAGTTTCCACATTAAAACTTAGCACAAGTGTATCAGGGGATCTGTCTTGCTGTCAGTTTTTCAAAACAACTACATTTTGAAGTCAGCAGGGATATCTGTTGAACAAGGTGTGGCATATTATGGCCTAGGGCTACTAAGTTGCTTACTTGATAAGTGTTACAGGAAATGTGTTCTGATTATTGCACTCTTGCTCTTTTTGCGAAGTGCTTTACTACCAGCTTCTTCTAGTTAATGGTCTCCCCATGAACGTGGTCTTTCTGCCAGACTGCCATCGGTTGGGAAGAGGGAGGAGAATTTAGTCTGGCAGCTGTCCTTCTTGTAGAGCAACTGGTATATCTTCAGCAATTATGGAACACCAAAGAGAAGGGACAAGAGTCCATAGAGAGGTAGCTCATCACACTTGGCATTTTAGGGCAGGTACTCAAGGGGAGGCGGTGTATTAGCACTGCTTGGCTGACTTTGAAAGAAGTCAGATGCCTTTACTGTGTCTAACACCTTTCCTCCTTTTAGGTACTTCCAATCTGGACATAGTTTGTGATGTTTTGTGCATTAGGCTTGATAGTAAATCAACAAGGATTCTTCTAGTCCTGGAAACTTCCAGGGAGGACTTGAAAGACTGAAGTTTTTTCTATAACATAATTACTTTCAGCCTCAGTAGAATAGCCCATGTGAGCCTCTACATATTGGTAGAGTTGGCAAGCAGCTTTAGCAAACACACTACTGATTTTTAAATTGCAGCTTGAACAGTAAAAAGATGAAGATAGACCTTAATATTTTGGTCAGCTTCAGGAATAGGGTGTAGCTTTAATATCCAATTCCTGCATATTGTGAGCACTTCTTAGCAAAAAGGGCACATATTTCCCAGTGAAGGTCGGTTATGGAAGAGGTTACACGGAAGTTATTTGGTAAATTCTAGACCAGTGAGTTCCTGAGGTGAAAACATTTGGAACCCAGGAATGTATTCAAGGAAAGCAATTTAGTGCAAATTTCCTCTGTTTTTCCTCTTTCAAAAGTATCTGCTTATAACTACCTGCTGTGGGAGAAAGGCAAATTCAATTTAACCATTCTTAGAATTTTAAAAGACATCTACTCCTTCTGTTGCAATCATTGTTCTTTCCCCTCTTTAACTCTGCTTATCACAACTGAATAGTGGGACATCTAAGGCAAAGTTGCTTTTGCCCAAGTCCCTGATTTGTGCAGGTAGTAGAAGTTATTTCTCAAGTGTAGTGAATTAGAGAAAGGAAACTAAGTCCTATCTCCATAGAGGAAACTGGTACACATGACCTCACTCGTGCACAGCCACATCAGAAACCTGATGTAAAGACAAGGCTCTGTAACGAGAAAAGGAAAGAGAAGACTCAAACTTTAAAGTGTGTGTGGTTCTTCCATTCTGATGCAACACTGTAGCAAACAATCCCCAAAACATGTGCATATATATGCTCACCTTGCTGGGGCTTGTGGGTATCAGTGGTTCTTGGACCTCAAAAAATGTGGTCTGTGCAGTAAGTCTCATTTGAGCTAGTTGGAAAAACTGAAAAGATTCCTTCTTCTTCCTTCTTCCTTCTTCCTTCTTCCTTCTTCCTTCTTCCTTCTTCCTTCTTCCTTCTTCCTTCTTCCTTCTTCCTTCTTCCTTCTTCCTTCTTCCTCCTTCCTCCTTCCTCCTTCCTCCTTCCTCCTTCTTTCCTCTTTTAATTTAATACAACAGAATAATTTTTGAGAAATAATTTTTGTTATAAGTTGCTTTCAGGTCTAAGAGAGATTTCTGATCACATATGAGAATAGAACAGCTTAAAATGACTTTGTGTCTCCAGTCACTACTCGAGATGCAGATAATCTAAGTTCAAGTCAGTGTTTTTTTTGATGTGAAGGATGTTGCCCACATCTTTCACCCAGTAAGGAGGTCTCACACTTTGCTGTAAAAGCAAATACTTTTTTTTTTATAAAAATCCATTTTGCATTTCACACTGAATCAAGACACATGCCCTGCAACAAGCCGACTTGTTGACTTCTCTATCTGCTTCTGCTCTTTCCATTTTTAATGAAATGTCTTGTTTTCTGAGCATCTGTAACCACAGCTGTAGCCATGACATTTGTTAGAGATTGGTAAAGCTGGAAAGGAGCTGATATCAATTTATACTATGTGAAAACTAGGTTGATAGGCTCCATAACTTCTCCCTGACACCTGAATGACTCCTCTGATTTTTTCCACATAGTTATCATCATGGCAAGACACCAGCTTTGATGTGTGTGTTCATTCCTGTGTTCACCAGTGCAGCCTCATATCTGTTTCCTCATTTACCTGTTAAGTGTAAGTTCACATCCAGTTGTTTCAACTCCTTTCCACAAGAATATCTCAGTCACTTTTTCAGTGCCAATAAAAATGGGATTTTCATCTTTCATTCAGTTTTTACATGCTGCTTCATTCAAGTAATAAAGAGAATCTCTTCTCTTTGCCCTTGACACTTGTTTGTAAAGGGGATACACAAAAAGTAACTAGAGCCAGCTGTTCTTCAGATGAAAATACAAAACTGTATTGCCACTGGAAGATTTATGTCCACTTTTACAATCTCACGACATGCCATAAATGTTTTTGCCCTCTGAACTAATACATTTGAAAGCATTGTCCTGCATTCTGATCCTTGATGTAGAAAGATAATGTTTCCAAGTGTTGCCATCTAAGCAGCTAATCACTTGCTCAGCTTCCCACACTTTAGCTTTTAACCTCTCCTTTCTGACTGATGAAGATAATTTAAGTCTGGAAGATAAGGTTTTCCTACTATAATATATATAAGAAAAGCAGCTTTTAAAAATCCAAGCAGACTGGGACCTGCAAATGTTACACTTCATAAAAGTATGAGATGAGGAAGGATAATTGCCTGAGTGTAAACTTGAGTAACTCATTAAATGCACCAAAAATATGAAAGTAGTTTCTTGATTTGACATTAAGTTGAGATTAGTTAAAAAAAAAAAAAAAGCAGCTGCTTTGCCAACAGAAACAAAGAATTCAACACTTCCCCTTATCCTCTTGGCAAGCTTCTGCTTAGTCTTATCTTTTAATTAAACTTGAACTTTAAAATACATGTGTCTAACATGCCAGTTTATTAAAGGAAATATCAATAGAAAAACAGTATTCTTGTCAATTAGCATTCAGTATAGAGGTTTCTGGTTGTTATTTTTTCCTCCTTACAGGATGGACATATTAAAGGTCCCAGTTTTGGTGCAACTCGGTTTAAAGTTACCAATTAAGAAAGAGAAATTACAGTCTTGTGCTGAAAATGTTTTTAGTTTCCACCAGAATTTTCTACTACAAAACCACACTCAACTGCTTTAATTTTGTGTTAAATAGACATTGCTCCCAAGAAATGAAAACTAAAATAGCAATCTCTACTTCTTGTCCATCCTTAATAAGGAACTCATAACAACTTTATTCAAAAGGGAAAACATGATTTGATACATTTTCTCCAATTTCCAAATAATTTTCATTTTTTTATATTTTTAAAATTTTTGAAGTTATTTTTAAAACTTTTTGAGGAATTGAGTCTCTCTGGGGAATTGGAGATAAAATCCTAACTACAGTGAAGCCAGTGGGAATTTTACCATTTATTGAAGGCTAGTTTTCCTAAAGTTTTTCAGATGAGACTGGATGGTATCACAAATGACCCCTTTAATTGCTATGCAAGCCTACAGCTTTGATGTAGGGTAGTTATTCATTCAAGGAATGGAAGTAAAACCCCATGACTTAGATAACCAAGCCCACAGCACTAGAACTAGGATTTAAAGTATTGAATGTCAAAGAATGCAATTTCTAGCTACAATGGCTAAAATCCACATCATTTTAAGCATGTCCCAGCCCAGCAAATGACTTAATTTTGTCCTAAAATAAGAAATAGTGATGGGATCAATGATATTCTTGAAGTTAAATGTATGCTTTTCTAGGTTAAGCCTCAAGTGCTTATAAATAACACAGAAATTACAAAGTAATCAAGATTATTCCCAAATTACTGGATGATCAAAGAAAGAGTTGAATATATAAAAAAAATTGGTGGTCAAACACATGTATGCCCAATGGAAATAAAGCCTGTATTTAGAATTCTGGTGATCTAAAATACTTTCGCCACCTTGAAAATATTAACAATCAAGGCCACCATTTTCCTCAGATATGGTTGATGACTGCACTTTCATTTCTGTTCAATACAGCATTACATTGCAGTTCTGTGCACATTAATAATGCAGCATGGGTGTGATGTTATAATGACTTATAACCTAGAGTAAACATAGTATATTGATCCAATACAAAATGATATCATAAGCAATGAGGCTAAAATAAGCAGCTAAGAAAGAATTCACTATGGAAGAAAGTAAGACTGTTTCTAGTAACTCTATGCAAACATTAGGAAGGTGGTTAATTGGTAAAATGAATTGGAATTAATTATGCATAAATCCTGTGGCAAATGCAGCAGCACTCAACTCATTAAGAAATAGTTTGGAATGCAGGATGCCAGTCTGACTGCATTATATGCTCAATGGGCTTATGGCCACTTTTCAGAGGATTGCACGGTAGCTTTATAGAGTACACTGTCATTAGGAAAAATACCTGGGTTTTCTGAATCATTTTGGAACTCAAGAACCCTTTGAACTTCTGAATTCTCTGACAGATGAGTGAAGACAATATGCTATCTTTAAAAACAGAAAAGGAATAATACTCAAAAAATGAGGTCCCTGGGAAAATTTTGAAACAAATAATCAATCAATTTGCATTTTAAAAAATCAGGAGATAATAAAATAATAAAAAGTGCCATTATCGGTTTTTCAAAAAAAGATTCTGTTACATTAACTTAATTTCCTTCCTTGACAAGGTAACCAACATAATACCTAGAAAAACAGAAAAAAATAAAAATAAGAAATCTGTATTTTAGTATTGCTTTTTTGACACTGTTCAACGTGACATTCTCATAAGCATGGAAAAGAGTTAGGGTCTTCCTCTAGTCACTGTAAAGAGGATGTGCAACATGGACCAAATTTCCCCACTTTAATTAGTGTGCAGTACTGGGCTTTACCTGGGACATGTCTTCTTGGGGAAGGAGCTGATAAACAGCATAACAGACCATCAAAAATGAAACAAAATTTATAAAGAAAAATCTAGACATGTAACTATATAAGGGGGTATTCCACTAAGGAAGTTAAAGAGTTTTCTGCATCACTGATTAATGACAGAAAACAAACAAACAAAAATATTAATTTACATCAAATCAGATTTTCTTTGGATATTAAGAAAATCTTCTGAAATATTATGGAGGATAAAGCATTGGGATGCAATATGTGGTATGTTCAGAGATTCATGGAGTCACAGAACAATTCAGGTGGAAGGGTCCTTGAGAGGGTATTCCAAATTCCCACTCAAATCAAATCCATCAAGAACAGGTTGCTCAAGATGATGTCCAGTGAAGTTATGATTATTAGTTTTTGGTTCCAGAGGCTTACACTGAGTTAAATACAAGGTGTAGACAGATAGAGTCCCTTTATTTTTCATGAATTACAAAGCCTAGCTGGTACTAGATGAAGGGTTAAGGAAAGGAAGAATATTTTAGAAATAGAATAGAAGAATATTTTAGAAATACTCATTTTTTTATCAGAATTTTTAAGCCATGAACCCTGTGATAAAGCTTTGGAGATAATGAAGGAAATTAAAATTACCAGTACAGTACTTAAAAACCACACAATTTAAAGAAGGCTTAATAGAAAAAGCTGAATCTTCTGCTATTGTGGGTTTAGAAGACATTTGAGATGAAAATTTAAGCTATCAAGTATTTAAAACAGAGGAAAGAAGAAAGCTAAAAGGTGATGTGTGCTCTGTAGATGCTTGCAGAAAAAGTAAAACTAATAGCAAAAATATATACAGTCTAAAATGAGAACGAAAAGTGACAAGGAGAAAGAAATTTAAAATTCCAAATGGTGGAGGAAGTCCTAATCAGTTCATGTGTTCATTTTCAATAAAGATGTCTAATGAGGACATAGAAATTAAATCAGAGGATTTGTGCTGAAAGCAAAAAATAACTATCAAGAAGAATGAAATGAGAGCATAGAGTAAACAAAGTGATGTTTGGTGAGAATGTTACAAAACAAATAATAAATATGCAGATTCATACAATATGCATAGAGAATATGAAAATAGTGAGGAGGAGAAGAAATCTGAAATTTCCAAAATTGTATTTTTCAAATTCATGGGAATCAAAAGGGTTGCTTATCACTTTTGGAAAAGTAGATTTGTTAGCTATATAAAAGAGGAGCTAGAAAATTATTGCATAACTATGATAATGGTCAATTATCCAAGAAAATATTCAAACAGAGAAAAAGGTAGAGTTGAAACTATTGTGTATTATTTTCTTTCCTTATCTGGATCAAAATCCAGCTTCTTGCTAGACAGAGGTTGATTTGTGGTAGTCCTCTTCTGTTGCTCACACTCTCCACACCTGGACTGTGATCTTGCACATCATCAGCAAAACACCCGCTATTCTTGCAAATGGCTGATTGTTTGAGTCATTATCCATTAACATTCCAGTCTCTTAAATATGGTTAACTGAAGTAATAGTGGTACTTTTCTGTGACACTGAAGGCAAGATATAAAGAAAATGTCGCTTTTGAATTTTGGTTGATCGAATATCATGATGGTTCTTTAATGACGCAAAAGTACTTTGCCTTCAGACTAGAGAGTGAAGGTTGGTGAAACATTGAGGAAAGAAGGAAAAAGTCTTGTAGATACAATTAGGTTATTACACAGTGTTTAGAATATAATTTTCTATGTGGTATTTTCTACTCAGACTGCCCTGCTTAATTTTTTGTAATGAAATGTACTCAATCCCATTTTCAAGATAACATTTTGGAATACATCAATTACCATGATTATCTGGAATAAATTTGTAGTTCAAGGAAATGTATTATCTCTCTTTTCCAGGGCTGGATTACCTTTTCTGGGAAAAGAACAAATGGCTGCAAATATAATGTCTGTTAATCATGATAATACATAAATTGAACAGCTTGCCAGGATAGCATTTATTATTTTACTCTGCAGCCATAGTAGATATTTCCTTCTGCTTTCTTTCATGTATGTATATCTCTTCAGCCAGCTTCGAAATAAGAAATATTACCTAGTTGTGTAAGCAGTGACAAGTCTGCAGTCTTGACAAAACATTCATGATTTGTAATATGAAAAATGAGGAAATAGAAAATCTTTAACCATGTTTTACACCATCCTACTGTTACATCCCTGGAAGCATTTGAATCCTCTGCTCAGCAGGACGAGCACACTGCATCAATTTTTTAATGTCATTGATCCTATGACCACCTTCCTATTGAACTTCATCAATAATTTTTGGAAGAGACTTCACCTAAAATGTACAGTGTTTTAAATCCTTCTTACAATCCCTGTCTTTCAGAAACCATGCTTGTAGGAGAAGGTGGTAATAGCAGAAGACATTCACTCTCTAACTGTAGTGCTCAGCCTGTATCAAACCCAAATTTGGTTGTACCCTTTGCCTGATGTCTTTTTTTTTTGCAAGGAGGAGGAGGAAATTCACCTTCCCTCTTGCCCACTTGAAATCATTCTAATTAAATGTTAATTCATCCAGAGAGTGTGCCTACAGGAAATCAAAATAAATGGTTAAAGCACCCACAAACAAAAATTTCAGTTTGGGTCATGCTGAATATTTGGAAATATTCGATGGAGTCAAAACTGGAATGGAATTCACTAAGGTCATTCTTTCTTTCTTGTATTTATTTTGCTGTCTATATCCTCTGTCTTTGTATGGTTATGGACAAAAGGCATAAAAGCAAGAAAGGCTTCAGCCTGGGCTTCAGGGGATCTTGCCCCTCTACAGCTTGTCACCTAGTTGCCATTTGTTCAAAACCAGTGATTTTTTCTTCTCATTAACTTATTTGCCTTTGGAGCCCCTGTGAGGTCCTCACATTCCCAACAAACGAGTTATACTGGAAATGGGCAAAGAGCATGACTCTGAGAATAATCTGTGAACAGCTTGAAAAAAAGTAGGGGCATCAACAAACACATAATTAGATCCTTGTCAAAAATTAATACAAAACATTAGACCTGGACAGTACTGGATTTCAGTACTGTCATCTAATACAGGGAGAAGAAAAAATCATAAGTTAAAAAGAAAATTATTCTGCTTGTGAAAGTGACTTTTAAAACCTTCTCCTTTGCCTGGAGGAAACATTGGGAAACATACGGGTGTTGCACGTTCAGTGCAGTATCTATGGGGCAGATAGAGCTTCTTCAACAGAACAGGTTCCCTATCCTACGCCAAGAAAAAAACCAAGCCTGTAGAAAGCTCATAGAGCTGGGTGTGCCAAAGCAGAGTGAATGCAAACCAACCTCGTTGGAGGGCCTTATAAGAGTTTTCTAGGCTTGAAACCCTGAAGTAATAAATCAGATTCAAAGTGGATTTAGTGGGTCTCACAAAGCTTTAATAAATTCAGATATAAAATAGACTGAAGAATTATTCCTCAAATAAAAGGGTAAAGGTACTATAATCTTGATGATATCTGAGAAATAATCTCATATCATAAAAGTCACTCTTACCAGATGTCAACAGTCTGTAAGATTTAATTATTTACGAACTATGTTTGTTGAATACTTTTTTTCCAAACTGTGCTTCTCTATCACTTGTAGTTCTTCAGTTTCTTAGCTACTTCTATACTCTCTGAAATCTTCTATAAAATCCTGTTAAAGTTTCACTCTTGCGACTGCTGAATTTTTTCCTTTTGATGTCACTATAACCCACTGTTCAGCTTCTGAGTAAGGGGTTTGAGACTAAATGGGAGAGAGGTCTAAGTGCAGGGTTTATGAATTTGCATTCCAATGGAGATGCAAATTACCTGTGATTATAGTTGAGGTGAATGTCAAGGAAAGAAGCACTGGTACAATCTTGGGTTAATGTGGTGTGTCCATCCTACTATTCCTGTAGTAGGATGACCCTGGTTTAGTTGGGAAAAATGAATATAATAATTGATCAGACCTGTAGACTCATCAATGACCTTTTTCTTTCAGTCAGAAAAAAAATCCCAAATCATCCTTTGATCACTAAGCCCCTTTTTTTTTTTTTTTTGGGTAGAGATTTACTGTTCTATTTTCTAAGAAGAAAAAAAAGTATCCTAGCATCATAGGAACAAAAATAATTAATTACAATGCCACGTGTAAGTGGCTTGCCAAGCAGACTGGCTCTCTCCTTCTGTGCCATTGCAAGTATCATCCATCTGGGGCTGTGTAGACCATTCCACACAAAAGGGAATTACAGTGATCCAGTGCTGTATCTCTTAGTCTGCCTTGAAGTCTATTGAATCTAATGGGAGGCTTTCTGAAGACTTCTGTGTTATTTTGAACACATTTTTCCACATGCTTTTAAGTATAATGGGTGTATGTAGGCGCTCATGAATATCCATTCCCTGAACACGTTTTGGCAGAAATTTCCTTCAGGCTCTATACCAGAGAATCCTGGATGTGATTTTAGGTTCTTTACTCAGCCAAATGCAGAAAATTCATGAGGTCTCAGGGGTTTGTTCTTCCAATTTTCACAAATATTGGTAGTTCTACCATGGTCTGCATACTGTAATTTAGTGATTATATCAAAGGAACTGAAGTGCTAATCCCAGTTGAGCCATTGACTGTGTAATAAGAGGCTTCTAAAGTCTGTCAAAGTTACTGAAACAGGTGTTGTGAGGGATAAGAACATCAGACCAAAGCAAGTAAAACTCATATCACAGAAGCTCTGCTTCCACAGAAGCAGATTTCCTTATGCCACCCAAGTTAGCATGTGGTTTCACAACCTTTTGTTGTTTTCAAAATCAATCTCCTGCTCCAACAAAGTTCCAGACTAGCAAAGCCAGAAAGTGAAACTACACAGACCGAAAATTTACAATAGCAGTGGCAACAGCAGTTATCAACCTCTTTTGAAACTACTAACTGGAGCACTAACCTTTGTGTTTGTTTTTGTGAGACAGACAAATATCTACTGGGAACTAGATGGAGGTCATCCACACATTTCATATGGGTCACTGAATAACGATCACAGGGTAGCAACTTTCATTTAGAATCAGTAATGCAGAGGTGAAAAGCACCATATTTCATTATTAATGCCACAGGCGTTGCAGGTCTCTGCCTTCATTTCTTTATCCTGCTGGTTCTATGAACCCTTAAGAACCTGGTTACTTTTAGGACTGAGCAGGCTGCTTTTTGTGACATTCAAAAGGGATTTTGAACCTTAAAAGTTGTCCGTTCACAGTTACAAAAGATGCATCTGGATGAGAAATGTAGTATGTATGCAAAATATTTTTCAGGGAGCAAAGGAAAAGAATATATAAGAAGAAAGAGAATAAGCTATATTCTTTTTATATGATAAGAAAAACTACAAAGTAACGAAAGCAAGTAAATAAAGTTACTGTGAAAACCAGAAAAGCAATAGTAAAGCTTCCTTCAAACAGATGGTTTGTTTTTATTCCAAGAGATACATAAAATGTTTTATTATTATCTAAATTCACCTTTTTTTCATTTTATGACATGAGAGGGAGGAAGAAAGGAAAATGGAAACTAACTGCTATTTGAAAACACAGTGATGGAATGTGCCATTTCAAAGAATCAACAAAATTCCCAGGGTTGGATATTGTTGTGCAATAGGCACTCCAGAGTACTCGATTTTCAGCATGCTTAATTCTCAAGTGACAATCCAGTGGACCAAGAAATCAGGTTCTGATAACTGAATTCTCATATAATCCCCATATGTACTTTCAAAGATTGACTGTGAGACAAAAATATAAGCATCTAATTACAAATGTAAAACAACTAGAGTTTATGGTTACCATTTTGTTATTCGGATGAATTAGTTTTCAGTCCAGGCAACCCCAGCTATCCTTATGTTGCCTTCTGTGCTAGTTTGAAAACAAACCAGTGGGAGATTGCAAGTCAGAATTATAATTTAATAGAAAAAAAAAAAAAAAAAGAAATGAAATAGTACAAGGAAAAACACTGAAAAACTTGGATACAACCTGACACCCTGTTAGTCAGGGTGGTGGTTGCAGTCCAAGTAAAGTGGCCCTGTTGAAGCGGTGATCCTGTAGAAAAGTCTGGTCTCCACCTGAAGGTCCAGTGGTAGCTCTTGTCCTCTGGGAATCCAGTAGGCAGGGCTGACTTTTGCAGTTCCAAGGCCCAGGTTATATCCAGGTGGGAATGCTTGGCTCCTCCCCCCTGGGCAGAGCTTCTCACAATGGGATGAGGTAATTCCAATGAGGTAATTCCAGTGAGGTAATTCCATGAGTCATGTGGTGGGTTCTTGATGGTCCATTAACAGAGATAACACCCGGAGGGAGTTATCAGGGGTGAGTCATGACAGGAGATAACGAGCAGTGCCCCACCTGTTTTAACAGCTTGTGGAGATGGTAATAGAATATCTGTTATATAGCAACCTAGGACACCTTCAAATGACAACATACGCTTGCACTGGTGATGCTATAAAGTGAGGCAGTGTATTTACTCTAAGTCATGGGACTTTTTCAAAGCGAACATCTATCCAAATTTTAAGATTCCCCGAGGAAAAACTGCAACAAAGAGAGCAACTCCCGGGGTATTGTTTCTTCAAACTGAAACCATCTCCCTGGTGGCTGAAACAACCTTACTCGACTTCACACATCTTTAACTGTTTCTTTTGAGGTAACAAGGAAATCTTTCATGCTGGTGTTTGAGAACCATGTTTGGACCTTTGTGTTTGACAGTTAAATGGACTGTGAGACTAATATGTCTTAATTAAATCTGAATTTTAATATCTTCCTACCTGTTAACCAGATGTACTTCATCATCATATTTACTAACCAATTTTGTAAAGATAATGGAATGGAATTGATTTTTCTAGCCAGAATCTATTCATGCCGTGAAAGATACTTTTGGTCTAGCTTTATTGCCTCTCATTTTGTGAGGTAATCCAGGTATTTAGAAGCCTTGAGAGCTAAGCCTCTAATGATTTTCAAGACACGCCTAGAATTCACCTAGGTGAAACTTTCTATGTACATCAAGTCATGAAACAAAATCAATCTTGCTGCTTCCCAGCAGTAATAGAGCTCTGAAGCTTCAAAATTGGGTCTGGCAGGAGGAATTGAGTGCCTGGTCATTTGGGCGATTGTGAGGCAAAGGTCAGTCTTCATCCAGTGAACTGGGCTTGCCTCAGAGTTTTGAGCTGACCTCAGTGTGCTGCCAGAGTTCAGCGCAGGGTTTTCAGTGCTGGTCAATGCACATCTTGAGCCACCTGCCCTCTGCACAGAAGTAGATGAGTAGATCATCTACTGCTCTAACAATCTTTTGGCGTGTGAAAATCTTTATACTTAAAAAGAAGTTTTTCAAGAGACTTTTAGCCATAAGATGACCAGAAGCAAAATACTTTTTCTAAGGTCTCTCCTCAAAAGAGTATGTCCCTTTTTATTTTGTTAAATAAAAATATATCATATTTGACTAGAACAAATGAATGAATTTTATAGGATTTAATAACTGAGCCATTGGCTCAAATACAAAATTCTTTTGACCCAAGGAGAAAAGAAGTTCCAGAGGAGTAATAGCAATAAAACCAAAACAGCAGTAACACCACCTCTACCAATAACAACAGAAAATAAATGGGTAATAACTTTTACCTAAACCATATTAAAGATCATAAATATATTTTTAACATTTTGTGCTCAATTTAATATTTAGTCTTACATAAAAACATAAATTTCAATTGTTGAAATACACACCTTAACAATATACTTTATCAGGGGCATATGTTTGTTTTTCCACTCTTCGACATTTTTATTGGAAAGGTGAGTTTCTACTATTGGTCTATAAGCACAGGCAAACAATTTGTCTACCTCATACACCTCAGTAATCGGTCAGTGTGAGACCAGCACAGGATTTTCTGGTTTGCAGAATCACCTTGAAGTATTATCAATCAAGCATAATCAATCAATCATCAGGCAACATTTTAAAATTTTTATACAGCCTCACTTTGTTCCTGTCTTCCTCCAGTGCTCACAGCAAAACACTGTCAACAAGGGTCCTTTTGCAGAATAAACTGAAAGCTGATAACTTTGTTTCTTCCAAGCTTTCTAATCAGGGCAGTACAGTGTGTTTATTAATAGCTGTTGATTTTTGAAGATAAGAAGCATAAAACATTTGTGTGTCAATCTCTTGTTGCCATTAAACCTTCAATAATTTCTGAGAAGCAATATAGCTTTCAAGTGTTCTCTTTTAAAATCTAAAAGAGAAGATTGCTTAACTTGGAGAAACACCCAGTAATCCAGACTGGCTCCCTCATTGTCTCTTGGCTTTATCTCTCCTGCTCTTTTCGATTTTAAAGTCGAATGACTAAAATTCTGCTCTTTCCAGGACTCATTAATTTTAGCTGGAACTAGGGTCCATTCTTCAATTCCCTGCTTTTTGCAGAAAGGTATCTTATGGGCCAGCTTATGCTCTGTGCTAGACAGGATGTATTCATGACCACTCATGAGGTTTGTCTTCTCCTCTCCAGGAACCTGATACAAGCCTGAGTCTGGTCATGGCGGTGTCTGTACACATAGGAAGAAGCAAGTGCTTCCAGCTCTAAATAGGTGTGTTTTTAGATGTCAAATAAATGACAATGTGGCACAAGGCAATAATAAGCTTTTCTTGGAATCTTTCTGTCTCCATTGGCTACTCTGACATTTTTTCCACAAACCTTCATTGTACTTAGATTTAAGGCCTTTATCTCTTTATTGTACACATAACTTGAAAATTGTATAGTCATTTGTCAGGTCATGTCCACTGGTTTTCTCAAAACTGGAAAAATATATTCACTAAGCACTAAAAGGTGCTTCATACAGGATTCTTATGGGACATTGTTGGGTATGCTAGATGCCTGCAGGTGAGAAATACATGGCAGGGAATGTGCAGTCTCCTCCTCCAATTTTCTTTCTTGTTCTTTGATGCTGTTGCCATGAGAGAAAGGGGGGACCAAAGTCTGCCTGGAAGCCTGCCTTGTGCCAGTGAGCCTCTCTGCATCTCACAGGGAAATGCAGGCTTCAGACACAGGGACAGCATTTTTCTGCGTCTGATGCTTGAGGACACTATCAAATCCAGACATGGGGAGAGGATGATGTGAGGCAAACTGAATGTAGGTTAATGATTAGGGTATTTTCCTTGGAGAAAAGTGACCCAAGGTTCCCATTTCTGTGTTTTATTTTTAGCTCAGTAATGGACTCATGTTAAATGTATGCAAATCTCAGGGAATGGGGTCTGAAACCCCATCCCCTGTAATTGCTGTTCCACTCACTGCATGATTTCTGCTCTCTCGGATGCACAAAAGCCTGTCAACAGCACGAAGAACAACCATCCTCTTCCCTTTTCCCTATTTCCCCTTTGTTCTTCCCCTTATACCTGCTGAGGTCCTGTTTAGAGTACTTTTCTAGAGGCAGGGTAGAGGAGAGGAGATGGACGTAGTGTCATCCCCCTCAGAGACACATATCTCATCTCCTTGCCAGGAGTTATGACAGATATGTATATTGAAATGTAGAAGTATACCTGTGTGCCCACAAGGAGAAGACAGAGGGAAAAGATGCGCTGCTGCTGTCATCCTCCCTTTTAATTACTTTTTTTAAAGCAAATCCAGCATTCCTTCATTTAGTGCCTACAGGCTTTGAGTAGACTCTATACCAAGTGAGTTATTTTAGAGGACTGTCCCTCATATCTTTCATTTGTGAGTCATCATTCATTTAAGGGGTTTTCATTTATTTCGTTGACGTGAATAAGTGGAAAGCTCAATTAAGACCTTTGTAGAGTAACGCAAAGAAATGCTACTGCTAATTAAGCTGGCACCAGAATTCAGGCTGGGGAAGCTTAACCACAAAGCTGAGGAAAGACAAGTAACCTACTGCACTACACATCACACGTGAGATAGAAGTTGTGTCTGTGTCTGCAAGGTTATGCTTACACTTATTAAAACCTGGTGTTATACCACATTTCTACTTTTTGTACTTTTAACACAGGTGAGGAAATGGCACTTGAGGAAAAGTTTGAAAGGTCTCTTATTTAACCAGCAAGGCACAGAATCTTGGAATGGTTTGAGTTGAAAGGGAGTTTTAAAGATCCCATAGCTCCAGTCACCCTGACACAGAGAGCAACACCTTCCACTGGACCAGGTCATTCAAAACCCTATCCAGCCTGACTTTGAATGTTTCCAGGGATGGCGCATCCACCACTTCTCTGGGCAACCTGTTCCAGTGTCTCACAACACTCGTAAAAAATTTCTTCCTTATGTCCAATCTAAACCGATGCTCTTTCAGTGTAGAAATGCTTCCAGTACATAGGCACTAAGTGGGTTTTTTTGCAAAGGCTGAGTGAGCACTGTCTTCATGGTATAGCTTAAAGCATGATAGGAAGCCAGCTCCTCCTGGCTGGACCGAGACATTTTTTTTGAGATGACCTACACAGTCTCTGGAAACTTCATGAACAATCTGTAAATAGTGGGGTGTGGTGGTGACGAAGAAGACCTGGTGTGCCATGAGCTCTTAACTGCTGAGCAGATAGTAGGAGGGAAGCTTAGATATGTGTGATGGTTATAGGAAGAGTAAGGTAGGTTTTCAATTAGGTTATTAAAAGGGCTGAGTGAGGATTTCAAAGAATTTACAAGGTGGAAAGATATCTAAAAGCAAGGAAATGAAAGGTGAAGGTTTCATCTTTCTCAAAAAGATCCCTACACCAGTGCACGCAGACAGGAAAACACAGCTTAAAGCAAGATACTGGGAACAGTCTTGAGTGCCTTCACCTTCCAAGGAGAGACTTGTGAGTAATGAAGTTGGAAATACTTTTATAGAAGTCTGTTTAAATTTTTCATCACCTTTTTGTCCAAAATTGAGTGGTGTGCACAAATAAGTGTGATACACTTGTGCAGTGCCTCCTTAAAGCAAAGGGCTCTACATTTATTTGAAAACTGCATATAGAATGACTTTTAACTACCACTTGGAAAGGCACAAGCTGTATCTGAAGTGTATTTTCAGTGAAGATTTTTGTATCTAAAAGAAATGCAGCAAGTACTGCCATATAAACTTAATGATCTGTGTATTTAATGATGATAACATCCTGTAAATTTATAGTTGGCTACACAAAGTTATAGTTGACTACACATTGATTGTGTTCTGTTTGATATCTAGAATTTATTGGCTAGCAGCAGAGGCTATGAAACAGAGTTATCATGGTCTCAAGTTGAGTCTAACTATCAATGTCTACTTAGTATCTCAGATTACATCCCTGCAGGAACTAAGAGCATAACGGTGACTGTGATAGTCACATTCTATCAACTAGTAAGGTACATGCCCTCAAGAGAAGAAAAGCTTTGCATTTTCTGTCATGAGTGGAGAAATGATTTTACATGGACCAGTAAAGGCAGCAACAGTTGCCATAGAGTTTGAGTAATTTATGCATAGGTTTTTCAGTTGTTTATGTTGGACTGTCAGGTGGAAGTCAATGTGTAAAAACAATTCTAGCTCAGCTCCTAAGAACAAAACTCTTGAAACACTTTAGTCAGTAACAAATGCCTAAATGCAGGAAATGACAATGTGACTATTGCAGGACCATCAACAATCCAGTAAAGGTGCTTGCTGAATTGCACAATTAGACTTTATCAGGTGTAGTCAGGGGAACAGATCACTTGATTGTATCAGCAAATTGAATAGTAATTTGTTCCAAGATTTACCATTAAGTAAAATAATGTATCCTAGTAAGTTCAGAAGTTTCATACATTGTCAAAAAATGTATTGTCTAGTGTACTAGCAGGGAAAAAAGTTACAGCTTTGGTTTTCCCATGATCTCTGACATTTATACATTGCATGAGAATTTACTGGAGGTAATTTTTAAGTTCTTGCAAGATGATAAAGATAGGGATGATGGAGAGTCACTTTCAGTGTCTTAAGACTAGTTACATTTCTTTCATAATCTGCTTTGTGGTACAGACTTGAAATGAAAATAGTCTGATTTTCCATGACCTAAATTTATTACACAATACATTAATTGAAGGGTCAGTTACAATAAAAAATTGATGAAAAATCCATAAAATTTAATCATTGTCTACCTAAAAAGATATAATGAAAATGCAGAGAGGGTACAATTATGTTTCTTGGTGGTATACATCAGCTTCAGTGACTTGACCTCATGGTTTTGCTTTAACTGAAGAAGATTAGCTTTACTTGATTCAGACACTTTCTTTGAAAAATGTTGACTTTTCAGCAAATTGCACACATTTTCAATGATCAACAAGCTGGATATGGTACTCCTTGGCAAGAATTATTGTTTACTAAGAGACTCAGGACAGAGTCTACACTTGCTTCAGAAGTATAAGTAGTCTAATGGTCTATCTTCAAATCTTAGTTCTTACAGTCATTTTAAAACTCACAAAATTTATGAAGTCCTTTCTCACCTTGTAATGAGCACTGTGAAAAATTTCTTCTTTGTCTAAACATAGCACAATTTGCGAAGCTTTCCAAGTATTGATTTTGTTAAAGATAAGCTTCAAATTAAAGTTTTTCAATTGTACATGTTAAGAGTTTTGAAACAGATTTCAAAAGAAAGACTGCCTCATTCATCTTATTATGTTCCTGCAGTCTTTACTTTCAGAGGTTTCCCAGTTTCCTTTCAGTCAATAAGTGTTGACAGTGTCAAAATCTTCACAAAATTGAGCCCTGAATGGGCTTTGAGCTTTTTTTTTTTTTTTTTGTTTATCAGGTCCTAGATTTGCAGAACCTATGGCATAGTGGTGACAGAGTGACTCTTGGTGCTCTCTTTAAGATGAAATAGCTTTGCACCTCAAAATAGTACATTATAAGCTCAATTGAAGTGACAGTGTTTGAGATACCTCTAAACTGCTCAGAAGAGTTGACTTGCCTCCAAACCTTATTCTGACCCCAAGTGCCTGGAAGAGGCCACTAAGGACTTTTTTATCTTTGCAGTGCACATTGAAAAGCAGGTTTTTTTCTACACAGGCATTTCTGTGTGCATCCCATACTCACAATGTGCAGGAGCTGGTCCACAGCTTCTCACAACACAGTATTGCATCACAAAGGTAAAAAAAAATCTTAATTATGAGTTTTAGCTTTGTTAGGTTTCTACTGGTGAGTGTATAGGTGACAATTACTCATTATGCCCTTCTTATCTCAATTGTTCTTATGTCCTGAAGATTCATGTTAGATTTACTACAGCCAAAATATCACATGCAGCTGAACCCTTATGAAAACAGTTTGCTCTTTAAAAAACATTCATTTACAGATCATAAAGTACCAGAATTTCCCCCCTTGCCACATTTTTCAAAATTGTTTATTTTCTCTGGTTTTGCTTGGAGTAGTGTTTTGGTAAAGGATTTTAAAACAGGTTTAAAAATCCCAGACAAGAAAAATTTGACTCCTCTGGACCCTCTTCACCAAATAGAACAAATCCTGTTATTTCCTGAACAGCTCTGCTTTGTATCTCTCTGGTGTACACGCTTTGTATTACCAGGAAAACCTGTTGCATGTTTATTCAAATAATTTTTTATTCTCTTCGCAACTAGGCAATAAATGTTATCTAAAACATTGCCATACACCCTATGTCTTCCCTGTTTTTGTCTTACCCTACCATAGCAGCTAAAGTAGGTATTCGAAAAGTTTTTTGGAGGGTCTCTGAAATGTCTCTCTTTCTATTCCTGATTACCATTAATTGGAATAAAATTCTGGCCCCACTGGCTACATCTGTGCTTCTAAGCAGCATAAGGCCAGGGACAATTTCTTGGCTGTCAGGCCAAATGACAAAAGGTACATCCAAATTCTAAGGCACTTGACCTTCTTCCTCCACTGGGCCCCATGTGGCTGTAGGGCAAAATTGTTATTTTGTTTGTGTTCCTTTCAGTTTAAAGGATTGGAAATAGTGTAGGGATTATGTAGCAGCCTTTGAGAACGGTGTTTTTATAGCAGGAACCTGAAATTATTCTGCATACCTCTGGGTGTTGCATGAAGGCAACCAGAGAGTGAAAAGGTACAAAGCCAAAAAGAACAGTGTTGGAATAGTGCTCGGCTGGAATTTCATTCTGGTTAATGCAAAGAGTATTCTAAGGGAAACTGCAGCTGGACAAGAGCCTTGTAGACATTTTCAAAACGTGTCTACCAGTTTAGCAGAAGCAAAAAAGCCATTGTGTATTGAGCACAGACTGGCAAACACACTGAAATGTGATGATTTCAATTCCGAAGCAAGGATCAAAGAGATTCCAAACAGCAACAAGGAACAAATTGAAAGATATTTTCTGAATGTATTTCTAGATTGGTTTTTTGTTTGTTTGTTTGTTTGTTTGTTTTTAGTTTTGTTTGGTTGGTTTGGTATTGGTTTTTTTCTACTGCCTAATTAGAACACTCTGCCCTCACAAATTTCCAGGGACTTAGAGACAAGCTTGTTTATTCAACAATCAACATTAATAGGTACAGTTGAGCTGTACCTATTCATTTACATATATTCTTTTATTCCTTCTGCCTTAGGCAGAGTGTAGCCTTTCTTAATAAATCGGTGTCTTTAACCTTCACCTGTAGACTACCTCCAGCCTGAGCTCGGAGGTCATAATTCTGATGGTCCTTCACAGGTATTGGTTACGTTTGATTTTAGTATGAGACATAAGCTTTAATCAGAAGTAGGGAGAAATCTAAAACATTTGGATTGCCTCTCTACAACAAGTTGAAATTTTGTTTTTTATCTTCATGAAGTTGAAAGTTTTATATCCTTGTATTTTTCCAGCCTCCTGAAAGCAAATTCCAACCTTCCTCACATTTGTGCAGCTCAGTTAATTTCAGTAGAGTCGCAGGGCTTTTTTACAGTTAGTTTTTCTCCCTTTCCTCTCTTTGAATGTTTAGTACTACAAAACAATCTGATCCATAACCCTCAGCTATAAGCTGGTCTGAAACAAAAAAAGTGGAGAACAGAACAAAAGAGAATGTCAGCCTGGAATGACACTAATTACATTCTTTTCACTGGATTTTACTTGCAGTTCTTTTAAACAACAACAAAAGTTTCTGCATTCAACATACTGAGCCTGATCCCTGTCTCTTACAGTATACTAATGAAAATAAAGAAGAATTCTATTGATTCCAGTGCAGTTAAATCAATGTAAGAGAAATTTAAATTAGGTCCATTGTAGGCAAGATATAAGGCTGCAACCTGTCAAGTATTTATGTAGTCCAACAGCTCTCTGTGTAGTACAGAATAAATAAATGCAGAAGAGTCCCTATCCCAACCTGTCAAGGCAACTGCTCAGAAATTAACATTCGAGAAATTCTCCATAGCATGAAATCATTCAGAAACTGTACTGGGGTGAGGAAAAGATTATATGTATTGTTAACTCTAAGTACATTATATCCCATGTGGAAAGTCAGGACTATTTGTTATATTAGTCCAGAAAAATGTGGTTTAAAATGAGCAATGAAATGCATAAGAAGCAATATAGTTGAGATGAAACAGCAACTATGACTTTTATCTTTTTCGCTTATAACTGCTCACTCTTTCAAGTCAGTAAATTTTCATCCTTCCTTGCTAGCAGGTGGAAATTAGATTAACATCTGTAAGGAAGAAAATCTTGAAGGTGTTTTCTTCTGTCTGATACTGCGAAAGAGACTCCTGGACTCAGCCACAGTGCTAGGGACTGCATGTATGTGGTAGAAGATGCTCTCAGTAGAGATTTTTTTGTAATCTTCTGATCTCCAGACTGTAGTATGCTCTATGCAGGAATAAGTATTTTATATGCCACAACATGGTCTCCTAAGTCACTTGGTACAAGTTTGTAAATACAGGATCAATTTGTACAAGAACTGCCCTTTTTTTCATGATAAAGAACTAGGAAAAAGGAAAGGAACGAGAAATAAAAAATGTCGTTGAATACAGAATGGTGAGAAATTCCAGCTAATTTGACAAAAGAAATGTAGCTTTTGTGGCATTGGAATATGTTTGAAATGCTTCTTTTTTAACAACTTTTTCAGATCAGTAAAAATCTGATCTCCTTTCCCCAAAAAATCTGAAGCCTGGTGGAGGGATTTTGTGCCAATAAAGGCTCAACTTTTCCAAATACACCAGATGTTATATCAAGAACACACAGTATTTTCCTACTAAAATGATCTCTTAAAAAACCCAAACAAACAAACTGCACCCTTCCCTTCATTTTATTTCTTCAATTTGCAATAATGTTTTTCTTACTAAAATGAGTTTTAATTTTGAAATTTAACTCAGTTTTTGAAACATTCAGAAACATTTTAAATCGATGTAACTATAAATAAAAAATCACCTTGAAATGAAAGATTTACTTTTTTATCACATTTATAACATGCATTTGCTTGCCATCTCACCTGCTGTTTCAAAACTCTCCATTTTTGCCTCACAGTTCATTTCATTCTTAATTCCCCAATAAACGGAAAAATCTATAATTTCTCCAAGAATTATTTTTAGCATACTTTCCTATGTCTCTCTGTAGCTCTTCTTCTGTGTTCAGAGCCTAGGAATTAAAGCTGTTTTCTGCAGGCTGTTTTCAAATCCCTGTGTTATGTCTGTCTGTCAGTGAACTCTGCAGCATTCAGTCATTGACACATGCAGAAGAGCTTTTTTGTGAGATGCTTCTTTTTAAAAAAATTGTACTATATCTCTGCTATGTTCATCTTTTTCATTAACTCGCCCTAATGGTCCCATTAAATTCAATCCTAAAGCTGCCTTTGATTTGAAAAGGATCAGGTTCTGGCTAATGATTAACAGTATTTGATCAGCCTGGTGCTATGGAGCAATATAGTGCTAAATGTACAGGCTGGAAATAAACTGCTTTTCAGTAGGATGACATTGTACACTGTCACTTCCATATCATCAAAGAAAACTCATCAAGAAGGGTGCGAATTTGTCAGCTTTTCCTCTTTGTTACCACTGCCCTATTTTGATGTCAGTAGTGGCCTGTCTGCCAGCTGAATAAATGCTGAAAAATGAGATCCAATGAAACTGTGGGCCCAAATGCAGATTTTCAGCCACACCAGTTTTATTAATATCAATAGGGGCTGCATAGTTGAATATCCATTATACCAGGCTATAAAGTGAGCCTTGATGACTGTTTCTGTGTTCCTTTTGCTACAGCCATTAGAATTAGAAAAGGAATCCCAGGCTTCATTTGGATCAGGCTGTAGCAGTTTGTGCTATAATGGAAACAACAGAGACCCACCACATCAACAGGAGGTTGAGAATGAAGGACCAGAGGTTTTGCACCTAACTCAGCCATGGGCCCTTGTGAGATCTTAGACAACACTTGCAAAGCTCTGTGCACTCCACATTTTATATCTAAGCACATACTTCTATTTCCAATATATTTTGAGATATGGGAAGCTATGTGGCGTAAGGTATACGGATAGCATGAGGTGTCCTACTGTTGTTAATTATCAAAATATAATGTGAAAATTTGTGGTAGATCATATTCAGAAACAGAGACATGAAGAAAGTAATGGGAAAACAGAAAGAGATGGGGAAAACCACTGGGGATAAAAAATTCTGTGTGTTTTTAGGGAACATGATAAGTCTTGCAGACTCTCATTTTCCTCATTTCAGCTATCTTCAAAGAGAAACTTTTGGCCTTGGAAGCACCTTTTTTTGATTCAAAGTATTCATATTCACTAGTTTTTTAGTAAAACATGTCTTAGATTGTCTAGTAAGTGCAATTTCTCTTTATTCTGAGTAAGCTTATATTTCAAGACATCCTTAGATCTTGAGAAAATGAGTGATGTTAGTTCCATTTGTAAGTACATTTGTAAGTGCCTTTTATTTTTATAAATGTTCTTCCAATGTCACCATTGCTACTTACAACAGTGATTAATGGCAACATCATAGCAGAAAAATAATACCTGTTATTTACTCCTAACTTCAAAAATTATCCTTAACATGGCAAATATGTTCCTCTGTGAATATTTTTTTTTTTTGCTTTGTAGTATGGTTTTGCAAGCGAGTATCATTTGTGGAAATATTATTCAAATATTAGATAATAATTTTTTGAATCCTTATCAAAATCTTGACATCTTAAGACAAACCTTTGTCTATTTCAGTGAAATAAGAGCATTTGTATTAAACTTTAAGGGTTTGAGATGACCTAATCAATGCCATCTAGAGAAGGTCAGTCAATAGTTTTGCTTTTGAAAATGAGACTCATGAATTCTTACTTTTGCACTGGATGGAAGATTAATGAAGTTAAATGGATAAGAGCCAGAAAAGAAAACAAACTACCTGTAGGTTAAAAAGATTCTTGGTAGAGTCATGGAACTCAGAAAGAAAACTTTGTTTGTAGTTCACAAAGTGTGTTAACTAAAATTGCATTAATGTGGTAGTGGGATCATCACCTGTCATAGAAAGCCTCCAAGAAATTTCTGCTTCTGTGGATAATTTTTTCACTGAACTCCAAACCCAAGGACACATGTAAAGATTAATATAATTTTCTTGCTGTTGGCAACATTATTACTGTATTATCCTCCAAATAGTAGGAAATTGTTGTATAGTGGGATAGCTTCTAGCCAGCTGCTTACCTTAGCAGAAGAGTGTACTCACCTAGGACTGGTCTCCCAGCTTGTACCTAGTGAGGCACAGACACGAGGAAATGGGCTTGCTGGCTTAACAAAATTTACTCTGAATCTGGTGTTCAAGTTTGCAGACAGGGTAGAGGTAGGTTGTCTGGTGCTTCTCCAAGTTCAAATCCTGAGAAATGAGCTCATAGAGCTTAAAAAGGGAAAGGAACCAAAAATACATCAGATGCAGATACTTTTATGAAGCAGACACTAAAATCTTCTGCTTGTGAACAGTCTAAAAGTAGTTATCTAAGAAAGGAAATGCTTCTCTATCTCTGCATGTGACTGAACTGCAACAGTCTGCTTTGGAAGTGGCAAAGGCATTTCTTTCCATTACATGAAATAACTCCCCTGATATATCTGTACCTTCTGCAAATGATTCTAGTATTAGTTGGAGTTATCCATACTGAGTGATTCTCATTCAAGTCTTTTTTCAGGCAAACTGTGGAGCAAAAGGATTACACAGAAAGAACAGAATTTCAGATGAAATCTTAGTGGGATCTATTCATTTTAGGCATGGTGAGGACCTGTCTACTGCTAATCTTGAGTCCAGAGGAGCAGCAAAAGAGAAATTACTAGTCTACTCAATGTTATTATGTCTATCTAGGTCCTGTAAGATGGTAATGCCTAGTGCTCATTAGCTCTGAGTTTTATTTTTGAGAAATGCTCCAAAACATGACTGAATTCTGATAACAAAAGACTTGGTGTTGGATGCCAAATCTCACTTAAAAAAAAATAAAGAAAGAAATCTGGAGAACTTTAAATAGTTGTCACAAGTAAGAAAAATAGTTTTATTGTTTCAATTGTTAGCATTTGTATTATTTTGGTGACTACGAATATTTGAAATCTGCAGTTATGTTGGTTTATGATTTAGATTAACCATAATTTAGTCAAAAATATCACTTCATTGGTTTTGAAGCTAGAACTTATATAAATATTGTATAACCACCTTGCAACACTTTAATAAGTTGACTCTTAGAACTGCTTTGAAATTTGTCTTCTGAAAGAGATTTTTCTGCTTTTCTGTCTAATTTGTTTAATATCTCTTTAGAGTATCTTCTCCTAGCCTCTGAAGTTGTCTCCAGCAGCTTCATCTGTGCTAATGTCATACTTTACTGGAATTCCCTGGAATCCTTCCATCTTGAATTAGGTAAGATGGTAATTCATGGTGATACATATTTTTGCTCTCTCCATATGAGTAGCAGCTTCTTAGTTCTATTCATGATCAGAGAATTTATTTATAATGATGTTATATATTCCTGCAGGAGTGGAAAACTGTTTTGAAAACATCTCAAATGTTTAGCTTTGACAAATCTTATAACGAAAAGTCAGGGCAATACTATATCAACATAAACTCTTAAAGAGCAGTCATTTACTGTTCAATAAATTAAACATTCATTTAGTTTAACTAATTGTGTTGCAGCTTAAGTGTTTCTAACTATGCATAGCATGGGCTTCTATTAATAGATCGAAATTTAGCAGATCATGCAGATTCTAACCTTGTGGTTTTCAGCAAAATGTGGATGTATCAAATCCCTGCACAAAGGAGACATTAACAGGAGTAGCACGTGAGCCCACAACAGTGGTATGCAGGATGAAATGTTTATTCATCTATATTTCATGCTCAAAGGTAAAAGTGACATTTCAGATCCATACCATCCCTTAAAGTACTACAAAATTTGCTCATTGCAGATTAAAGATTTCAGTCAAATCATCTTGTTTTGTAGAACGTTGGGACAGCTTACCAAAAATAATCAACTCAACCTTTATCTCAGTTCAGTGAAAAAAACACCATTGTTTTCTTATTCCCTTGTCAAAAGGATTTCTTTATGTAATGGATTTAGATGCCATTTCTTTTTATCCATCCACTTAATTTTTAAAGTTGTTCATCTGATAGGCATGACTGTAGGGGACTGCATGCTTCCAGCTGAATTACCTTCTTCGGGGAAGAAATGATGAATGAATTCCATGTCAACTCTGTCTGTAGTAGTTGATCTTCCTGCAAAGTCATTCTGTCTCACGTTCTGTTTTTCACTGCAAAATTTATTCCCTTCAAGTGTGTATAACCCATCCTAGTTTTATGAACTACATCTTCTCTTTCCCCTCTCTTGATGTCCTTGAAAACATACTTATCCATATGTTGTTTAAGAGAAACTATGGTTATCATTTTGAAGGTCTTTAGTGGCAATTAATAATTTTCTAATTAGATGTCTGGAAGAACCACATAAAAATAAGGTAAAATACTTTTTTTTTTGTCTTCTCTTTTGGGAAAAATCCTTAAACTTACTTGCACATTGCTATGTGTTAGAATTCAACAAGAAATTTCACCCAACCATCTAAATAGTAAACCAAATAACTAGTAAAGGACTTTGTAAAAATTAACTGCAAAACTGAGGGACCTTTTCTGAGAAACCTGTTTTGTATTTTTGCTAGTGATGGTTTTGTAATTATTCAGTCTGCAATTAAAATATGCATTGACAGAAGAAACTTCCCACCTTGGTTAACCCCAAATTACCCAACTGACCTCATCAAGGGATAATGAAATCAGTTTTCTATCTATGTGTTGATAGAAAGAATTTAATATTCACATAATTAAGAAAAAATGTTTTGTTCCTTTAGCTTCGTTTCAGCTGTAGATAAAGATGTTGAAGGCATAACATTTACAATGCCCTTTTGTAGTTATACATTAACAGTAAAAGTCAATGGAAACTGTCACATTGTCACTGTCCTCTCTGCCATTAGCAGCATTATCATTTTTGTCATAATCCAGTCATCGTAGACAAAATACTTGATTTAAAATCCCATTATAACCGGTAGTGTGCAGGCTTACTCTAACATAAAATCTTTGCTTCAACAACTTATATAATACTGTGATATCATGGCTTAAGGGGTGCTATGAAAATAAGACAGAAACAGTTTGAAAATACATTCTCCTAGAAAGATCTACTTCCTTTGTAATTCAGGCCCTTGCCAAGATCCTCAAATCAGCTCTTACTTTCAAGAGAACTTCTTAAGACATTGAAATTAAGCACACCCCTCTGAATCAGGGTGTTGAGGGTGGGTGACATAAAGAAAAGGGAGGGATTCATGCAGTAACTCAGTTCTTGCAAGAAAAATTATTTGCACATTTCATATTTATAATTTTACACATATAATCTACATATTCATTTATGTAGATTAACAATTAATTGTATATTTGTCATCAGTGTTTGCTTGTAATCTATTTATTTTCTGTGGAAGAGTGACATTGCACTTCTACTAACCTTAATTGCAACACACACAAATATTGACAGGCAGGGGTTTATCAAGTGTATAAAATACCTTCAGGGTATCCTGAGGGAATTACTTATTTAGTAATAGAGATCAGACAAAGTCTTTCGGGTCTAATTTCCTCTTTTTCTGTGATCTACCCTTGCAGTTATCTGAATTTTGTGAATTTCATAGAATTTTCTGAATTTCTCCTGGTGTAAATATTTTTTATTTATATTTTTAGTTAGAATACAGTAGAATAGCCTTAATTCTTTGAGATACTTATATATACTTGTATCCTTGCTGGGTTTCTTTGATAACAAGTGTCAGAGACTGGCAAGATATAGTAGGAATGCTCCCAGAAATAATAGAAGTAGCAGAAGCAGCAGAAAAAGAATCATGTAAACTCTGATGGAAATAATGAGGAGGGAAAGTTATCAATTGGCTGGAAAAAGATTTTCCTCCTCAGTTATCATTTAAACATTATTAACAGGAGTGGCTAAAAGAGAGAGTAAGTGACAACCACCGGACAGTCACAACACATTCTGAGGAGACTGGTGGCATGAAGGAATGGAACTTAGTTCTTGATTGTTCTGGATTGAAAGTCAGTAAGGCCTCAGGGGCACTCAGAATTTAACTCTGTCAGTGCCCTTTACTAGCCTAAATATTCTGTAAAGGACAACCTTTACAGTGTGCTTTAACCGATGTTTTGCCAGTTTGCCTGCATGTGTCATGTTTGCCTATTCTTATTCTATTAATAATGCATAGTTCTATGACAGCAAACATTATACTGTGAATAAGAGAAATTTCCTGGCCTTTCAAATTACAGTGTCTATGTAACTATAGTAAAAAGCTCTTCAGTCAGAGGAAGAGTACTTCAAAGTTGGACCAACAGAGAAAATTAGGCAAGAGAGTAGAAGGGAAAAAAGGTGGGTATTTTGATAAATATTTCATAAAATAAATTTAGTGCTGTTTTCTGATAAAATTTACAGATGGTCAAAACTCGCCAGGAAAGACTGTAGAAAGATGAAGCAGTAGGAGCTGCATTGTCAGCTTGGAGTTCGGGTTCAAAGCCTGTGTGTATTCATCAGTGTAGAAGTTCTTATGTATTAAAGTGAGAAGATGAACTCAGCACACCTAAGTTATCCCTGGAAGTGGAATTGTGACCCACAGTGCCCAGCAATGTCTAACTGTCAACAAAGGCATCAGAGTTTGCATCATTGTTGAGAGCTCTTAGGATCCTTGCTGATAGCAAATATCCTAAACTTGTACAATTTCCAAGCATCTCATTTTGGGGAATCATGCAAGCTCCTTAGACACCTCTAAATGGGACAGAACAGACCTGGCCTCTCCACTACCCAGTTCCCACATATATTTGGTATAGAAGTTCCAAGTGAGATACCTGATAGGACCGTGCGTCTCAGCGCAGTATTAACCTGGAGTTTCCCCCCAGTGCAGCATAATGGCTGGCTGAAACACAGTCTTGCAGAACACCAGTATCAGTGAGCCTGGTGGAGGCTTGCCAGCAGTCAGAAGCTGCCTGTGGCATTGTTTAGAGTTGCTCCTTTTAGTTAATTTTGGCTTATATTTTCAGAAATGCTTATGCAGCTGTTACTGAGACCAACAGACCTCAGTTCAGAAATGGATACACAGCCCTCTTTCTGTATGCCCCATTCACTACAATTTGCTTTTTTTTTGTCACTGTACTTGTTTTCAGCTCCTTAGTGCCAAGTGCCTGTGATTTCCCACTCTTGCAGGAGTAAATATTGTCTCCAGTTTGCTATGTGGCTGTGAGAATTTCAGGATTATGTTTGCCTTTTCATTATAGTCTGTGGTTTGCAGTTGTGCAGTAATGCTAAGGGCTTGAGGAGAGGCACATCAACAGGCATAGGATAAAGTAACATTTGCTATGTGCTGTCAGTCATGTACGCTGTATGAGCTAGTACCTCTCAGAAAAGAGGGATGCTGCTGTTTCTTGTATTCTTATGTAAATTTTGGTGCAGTTAAAATATTTATGCAGACAGCAACTATAATGTGAAAATGTAAAGCCCACCATAGCCACCACAGGTGAAAATGTCACTTAAATATCATCCACTGAGTTTATTTAGCTGTTATGAGAACACGAAAGTGCAAAAAAGATGTTTGTGTCAGAAAAAAGGTAAGAAAGCTGATGAGGAGGCTTCTCTTTCAAAAAACCAGATGTTCCATTGATAATGGTCTTACGAGCTTTATGCGAAGATTAATCATATTGCCATGACAATCACGTCAGTTTGGGAATGTTAGGTCATATGATTAAAGGATAATCATGGTGAATACAAAGACTTCATGAGAATTAGAGAGCTCTCATAGACAGAGAAAGCTAGTAGCCTAATCAAGGGAAAAGGGACATCTCCAAATGCAGCATTGGCTTTACTTCTGCATGCACAGCATTTTCTTTTGGGGCAAGAAGGAAGTGAAATAGGGACTTTCAAACTAAACTTCAAAAGGCAGCATATTCCTCCTCTAGGACAAAGCAATACACATCAACAATCAAAAAGAAAAAGCCTGGGAAATAGTTCTCCTACTTTCTAGGTTAATAAGACATTACATATTGGTTCTGTGGAATCCTGGGAAACTGCAGGTGTGAGTTTGTCAGATTTCCAGTTTTTGGCTTTGTGTACATGCTTTGAGCAGAGATGCTTCTTTCATCCTTTGCCTTCTTGGTTGGTACCAGAGTAAGCTGGTATAAACAAATTTTCCCAGGAGAGTGAGATTTTCTCTGCGTATAATGGTTATAGCACTGATCCAAAAGATTTTCTGAATATTCTGTGAGTCCACAGTGCTTACCATATCTCCCTGCATAACAGGCTTTGAAGTTCACGTTTCCAAGAGCTCGCATCTGTCACATTGCACACTGAGCTTTTTTTTCTCATCCAAAGTAAAGACTTTTAATCACTTTCTGCACATTTAGGTCTGGCAACCAAACTTCAGCATCACAAGTGTGATATCTGTAACCACCAGATGGCAAAATCTTTGAACATTTAATTTTATTTCCTGACCATTCAGGAGCATTAAGAACTCTCTTAAGGAAAGAAATTGTTGTACACTAAAAGTAACATAAAATAAGGGCAAATGTGTAAATGATTTCTTAATTAAATCAAAATATTTTACTGCTGTATGCCATGGGGAAAACACTTTCCAATGTAGATGGGCTTTTAATATATACTGTGACACATTTAACTCAAAGCAGTAATGTATGTTTTCTTTTTCAGAATGATCACTTTCATAAAAGAAGTGCACATAAAAAAGGTAACTTGCCCATATTTGGAGGGAAAATGAAGCCACGCAGTCTTGCTGACATAAGACATAAACCAGCACATTTTATATCATTAGGACTGGATTGCTTTTACACATCTGTAAGAAGGTGAGGAAGGGAGGAGGGAAGGAACAAGTGGGGATAGCTTGAGCAAAGGTAAAAGGTGAACCAATACATCAGACTCAAACAACAGGGAGATAATGTTGTAACTCCAAGACTGAGCACCAAACAAAATCTCTTGCCTAGGACTGGTCTTTTTCTGCATGCCATTATCTGATATTTTTTATTTTGAAGAGAAAGTATGCTTTTTGGTGCTTTAAAAGTGATGAAAAGCAGTAACTAGCTCTGCTTTGATTCCAGATTCATGTTGCATTTACCTGCACAAAGAATACTTAAACACTGAATTGAGGCAGCTGTGAGCATTTTTAGCATAAAGCATATGAAAGATAATGGATAAGGATGAAGGAGACTATGGTTTTGGGTCTTCAGAAGTCCAGGAAAAGTTTTAAACCTTGTAAATTTAGCTGAAACCCAGAGACTATGGTTTTGGGTCTTCAGAAGTCCAGGAAAAGTTTTAAACCTTGTAAATTTAGCTGAAACCCAAAGATTTGGTATGAAGTTCTGGCCGTCAGAGAAATCAGTGGATTTTTTCTGTTTGCTTTGGTGGGGCTTAGAATTTTACTTTCCTGGGGACTAAATGCATAGGCTCCAATACATGAAACAAGCAGATGTTTCCTGCTTTGAAAAAGTAAAATATAATGGAAGTGATTACAGAATTAAATGTGACCAGCAGACATTGCAAAAATGATTCATGAGACATATGTTATTGATGTGTTGAGGAGGGAAGGATTTTATGTTTTTGATCTTATGCTGGTTATTGCTGTGTAAACGGAAAGGGTGAATGAAAAATCACCCACCCCCACGTTACAACACCATTATTTTGTGCTCTGTTGCTTTGAAATGACTATGATACTCTTCCTAGGATCCTTCCAATTATTGAAATGGTGTCTTTCCATAATGTCTTTCAATGTCACAGATTTTTGTGAGCCTCTAACAAACATATGAATTGAAGATAATTAGACAAATCTGTGACTTTTGGAGCACTGCAGACATTATGTTGTTAATGGGGAGTAGTTCTGAATACAGGAGAAAAAAAAAATATGTCAAAATGTGTTTATGTTGAATATGCAGTGATATACTTGTAAAAAAGATTTCCATTTTCAAAATTGATTTACTAAGCAGGGAACTGTAGGTTGACCTGAAAGGGCTGTTTCTGTGTTTTCTGCTCTAACATTTCTGCAGTCCCAGAAGGGTTGTTTGAATCTGGTGACCAGTTTGCCTTCTTTTTCAGCCAGAGCCAGAAGACTGCCTTTCAGTAAAAATTCAGATTAATCCTCTCTGTGCTCATAAGGGCTGTGCATCTTTGGGGTGTAGTGAAGGCACCTGTATTTGTCTTTTTCCACTGGATACTGGAGGGCACTGAAATAGCTCTTCTGAGCCAACTCTCTGGGATTTTTTTTCTGAGAGTATTAGTGCCCAGAAAGGCTGAAAAGCCAAGTAAGGGGAGGAAGGAAGCATCCTCAAAACCATGTATTTCACAGAGGTACTCAAATTCGCATGTCTTATGACCCTTGTTCCTGTGGAAATCATAGTAAAGAAGAAAATTAACACTTTGGGGCCAAACAGAGCTTGCCACACAACAGGGGTTGTTTTGTTACCAGTTTTATAGCAACTCTGTGAATTATTGTGGCATAGTGAATGTTCAGGTCCTGAATCTTTATCCACATGATTTTCAGTAATACTTTTCTCCCTCTGTGGTCCGTGGTCCTACAGGATTAGGAGTGCCCACTACTATCCCACCAATACCTGAAAATCTGTTGAAAGGGTGAGGCAGCTGTTGAAGAAAGATGACTGATCATAGTATCTGAAATAAACACAGTTAATGGTGTTTAGCAAGGGATCTTCTGGGTCTGGCATCGCAACAGCCCCCCATAACTGAAAGTGCAGCAGTGCTGGAACTAGTGGCACCCCTCTCTAACAGATCTAAAATGTTCTCCAGCAGACTAAGCAAGGCAGGGGCAGCTGTCACTATTTCTTTTTCCATTCTGCCCCCTCTGGATGCCCACTTGGGAGCTAGAGGCTAGAGGCATGTTCCTACTGAGGTGCCTGATTCTTAGTTATGTTGACACAGAAGCCTGTAAGCAACAGAAGAATTTCAAACGGAAGTGAAAATCTACTTCATCTGCAACCTTTGTATCAGGTCAGACGAGTACTGTCTTTGTAAATAAATCAGCATCACAGTCTGATGTTTATCTGCATGTAAGTGTCTGCCTATATTGGCTGCCCTCACCTCTCTTCAAGCATTGTGGAAAGAAATAGGTACTTTCAGGATGAGATTAATCTGACTTATTTTGGATATCCTTTTCAGGATGAAATGGAATCCAAAAGTGCTTGTTTCAGTCCAGTGATTATACGAGGAGGTGAGGTCACTACTTTATAAATTGGTATCTCTGTCTCAGCAGTTGTGTTCCACCCAATGTTAGCTTTATGCTGACTGACAGCATGAAGATCAATGAGATTCTAATGGGAAGACTGGATTAGAAGTTTTCCTTATGACTTGTTGGGATTGATAAAAATGGTCAGGAGAAATACTTGGACTCCCATTTCTCCCTTCAGACCTCCACCATTTATTCTCATGCAGAAACCTGTTGTTTTTGCTGTCCCATGAACCTTGGACTCAGTGGAGAGTGGTACTGGATGCTAATAACAAAAGCAGAAGAGGAAATGAATATGTCACAAACAAGGAATGGTGTTAAATAAATGCAGGAGAGCATTTCTCATTTATGTCAGCATTTTTTGAGACACTCCCCAGATTTTCTGCCCCTAGAACAGGCTCCCAGAGGACTTTGTTTTCATGGAGTCATTGCTGATATCAGACTGGTTTACTGAACTTTCCTCTTCATTTCTCTCTGTGACTGTTCTGAAAGAATTGTAATGATGCCTTTTGTCTTTGCGGTCCAGGAATAGTCCTTTGACCATGGACAGAAGCAGGGGATTCAGAGGTGTCAGTCCTATCATTCCTCAAATGACCATATGCAACATCAATTTTGACCCCAGAGATGAGCAGATCAAGAGCTAAGTAATTTTAATCATATCATCATAGAGTCATAGAATGTTAAGGGTTTGGAATGGACTTCACAGATCATCTAGTCCCATACCCACCTGTCATGGGCAGGGACACCTCCCAATAGACCAGGTTGCTCAAGGCCTTATCCAACCTGGCCTTGAACACTGCCACGGTTGGGCCATCCACAACCTGCCTGGGCAACTTGTTCCAGTGTCTCACCACCCTCATAGTAAAAAATTTCTTCCTAATATCTAATCTAAATTTCAATTAGAATTGAAATTTTCAATTTGTACCTGTTACTTGTCCTATCACCACAATTCCTGATGAAGAGTCCTCTTCTAGCTTCCCTGTAGGCCCCCTTCAGGTACTGGAAGGTTGCTGTGAAGTCTTCATGCAATCTTCTCTTTTCCAGGATGAACAGACCCAACTTTCTCAGCCCATCTTCATAGGGGAGGTGCTCTAGTCCCCCTTTCAACGTCGTGGCCCACCTTTGTACTTGCTCCAACAGTTCCATGTCCTTATGTTGGGGCCCCAGAGCTGGATGCAGTGCTCCAGGTGAGGTCTCACCAGAGCAGAGTAGTGGGGCAGAATTATCTCCCTTGCCCTGCTGGCCATGCTCCTTTGGATGCAGTTCCGGACACTTTCTGGGCAGTGAGCGCACATTGCTGGCTCATGTTGAGTTTTTCATCAACCATCACCCCCAAATCTCTCTCCACAGGGCTGCTCTCAATCACTTCTCCACCTGACCTGTAGGTGTGTCTGGCATAGCCAGGATCCAGGTGTAGGACTTTGCACTTTGCTTTGTTGAAGTGAAAACACTTCATCATGTTTGTACTGGCCCACCTCTCAAGCCTGTCAGAGGCCCTCTGGGTGGTATCCCTTCCCTCTATCGTGTCGACTGCCCCCAGAGCTTGGTGTCACCAGCAAACTTGCTAAGGGTACACTCAATCCCACTGTCCATGTCACCAGAAAAGATATTGAACAGCATTGGCCCCTACTGACCCCTGAAGGACACCACTTGTTACTGGTCTCCATGTGGACAATGAGCCATTGACCTCAAATCTTTGTGTGCTGCCATCCAGCCAGTACTTTATCCACTGAGTGGTCCATTCATCAAATTCATGACTCACCAATGCAGAGACAAGGATGTCATGCTGGGCAGTGTCAGACACTTTGCATAAATCCAGGGAGGCAATGTTAGTTGCTCTGATCCTGTCCAACAATGCAGCTCTCAGTCATCCTCACAACAAAAAAATGTTTCCTGATATTCAGATGCAGCCTTCTGTGTTTCTGTTTGTGTCCACTGCCTCTAATCCTGTCTCTGGGCACCACTGGGAAGTGCCTGACTGTCTACACCCTTTCTTCAGGTATTTGTACACAGCGATGAGATCTGCCCTGAGCCTTCCCTTCTACAGGCTGAACAGTCAGTTCCAGTTCTCTCAACTTTTCCTCACAGGAGAGCTACCCCAGTTCCTTAATTATTTTAGTGGCCTTTCACTGGACTCTCCAGTATGTACATGTCTTACTTGTACTGGGAAACACAGAATGCCTTGATATCCTCAAGCTTTACAATAATTTATTCTGACATTCTGGGTAAACTACTCAAGTTGTCTCACTGTGATAACAAATTTTGGTCATTTACATTTAAGCCAGTGATGCTATTATTTACTATTTCTATTGTTATTGTTGTTATTATTTTGTTGTTAATTCATATTGGTGCTGTGAGGGCTTCAGTGGGAGCACAGTGGGACTGACTCAGAGCAAAACACCTGTATGACTAGCAGATATCCTGAAGTGTTGTCACTGGCATTGCTCAAAGGATCTTCAGTGAGGAAAATCCATGCAACTGGTGCATTCAATGCTTTGCAAATGTTGTCATAAGAATATTAAAGATCTGTAAGTGCTCATTGTGGCAGGATGATTCCCCCTCCTTCCTCCCACTGAGGTCCATAGATAAGATAACCTCTGGCATAACAAATCACCAGGGGGTCACATCCTGGAATCTGTCCCATGCCAGGAATCTGGAGAACAGATGGGAGAAGAGATAAAAAATGTGTATGTGACAGAAGGCATGTCTTTGTTCTATAAAAGCATCACCTATGTACCACAAAATCAGAAGTTTCTCTTGCACATTCTACGAATGTGTGGAGATAATTTCTCCCTAAGGAATTCGCGAACCTTGTGATAACTTCTCCGGAGATTGAGAGACTGTAGGACCCGATGTATGCGGACGTCCTTCGACAATTGGATGGTGAGATACATTGAATCCTAATTATACTATTTTTTCCGCTAGCTGTATTTGCAAACGTGCACTGTATAAGTTATACTATTGATAGTTTTTCTTTTTCCTGTGTAGTAATATTCTGTTTTAAGTCTCTTGTCTGTTCAATTGGTGTCTCCTGAATAAATGACTTATTCTATAACACACCGAATCAGCCATTATTAAAAGAACTTGCGAATGGAAGTGCGTTCTGGGGTGCAAGCCGCCTCAGTAAGTTACTATCTATTGCTATAGGCCTAAGCAGAAGTAGAAGCTTATTTTAACCCCATAATATCCATTCATAAAACTCATATGAATATGCCTTAGCTTGAAATGCAGAATATGCACAGTAATACACCCCTATTGATCATGTCCAGTAGAACTATATCTGAGTGCTTTGCTGCTAAACAAGTCCTCAGAACATCAGCCTAGATTGTAGCAAGTGTCATTTATTTGAACTTGGTGTGAAATGCTTGGAGAGATTTTAAGATTGGAAGGTAAGTGTGGGTTAAAGGCCTGACCATTTTGCTCTTTACGATCACTTTATTCCGGCCCAATATAAAACAAGCTGCTGCTACTGCTGGCTGTGGCATTCTGATGATGCCCTTTTTGTCCATGAAATGACTAGGGAGGAAGGAAAATAAAGAAAACTTGCAGTGTCTGCTGGATCTGTGACTTCTGCCATTTTACTCATGGACCTCTGCTGACATTTCTAATGACTTTAGTGCTTGAAAGAAGTGATCCTCCTTTGGACACTCAGATCTATACAGACAAAAAAACCACATTTGGCTTCCTTATTTTTTGGATAGACTGGGATTTTTCCCTGTTTTATATATAGAAACATATATATATATATATATATATATATATATATATACATATTCTGATGTACTTGTGGAGCCGACACTGGTTTATGTCATCTACAACTTCTTAGCTCTCCTGATAACATATTACTGTAAAGAAGGGTGCAATGGCAGCATTTTTAATATGTTGTAAATATTGTATAGGATTATTATTATGTACAAGAGTACTTCATAACCATTGTAGATGTTTTAAAATACATGAATTTAGTAGTTTCTGTATGGTATTGTTACAGTACCGTTAAAATGGCATGTGGGCACTTCACCAAAATGTCTATTTTCTTGATGATTTTAACAGCTAGTTCTTTATAAACAACTTTGGACACTGTTTGCTAATTAGAGAGCAACATTCAGACAGTCATCAACAAAGAGATTATTTGTGACTAGCAGGTCTGTTATTTATTATGTAAGACTGTCATATGAATGAAAATTGTTTTGTATTCCGTGTCTCAGATACTACTTTTTGCCATTTGCCAACAATTTGCACTAAAATGGTTTGCAGTTTTTTTGTATAGGCTTTTAGGCATCCTGAACTCCAGCATCTGTCTGTTCTAAAGACAAATTACCTAAAAAGATCTTTATTATTCATTCTCTTTTGGTACTTTTAATGATAATCATATTACCTACTTAGAAGCAGGCCTAAAGCATACTGAATGTTTGTATCTCTTTCTATCAGGTATTAGTGAGTGATCTGTTGTAATCAATTTGGACTACAGTTTTAAAAATCTCAATCAAAATTTCAAAAGATAAACCCCGTCTCTTAGATCTTCCAGAAAACTACTTATAAGAAAGTAATGTCATTGCTTGTCCTTTATCAGCTGACTCAGGGAATAACAAACTTGATGTTTCAGTAGACAGATGTCTTAACCTATGAAATCGTAATTAGATTTTGAGGTTATTGCTCTCTCCTGCACAGACTTGGCACATTCATCTTAGGCAAGGGAGATGAAAAAGAGAAGATAAAATGCAAAATATTTTTTAAACTTACAAACATTTGTGCCTGTGTGACTTTACTTATGTCAGTAGAATTCAGCTGTTTAAAATCTCACAGTATGCCCTGCAATCATTTGCTTTTAAGTAAATATCTGTAATATTTAATCATATGTAAAGGTAAATATTGGACTTAGGATGCAGTAAAATGAGAAATAGTAACTGGAATCAAGATAAATGCATAATAGTCATTTCCCTTCAGGGTAATTCAGATTTGACTTTCTACTTATGTCTCAATGTTTTTGAATTTATATAAAAAAAATTTGAACTAGTCAAGGATTTACTTTATCTAATAGGCTTCATATAGGTTGGAACTGGGGACATTTTCATGGAAAGCTGTGTCCTTAGCAGTGATAGTACAGTTTTTCAGATTTCTTAGCAAATCGTTAAGTTAATGCAGTTTTTTTCTGCCTTAGGAGGTATGTTTTGAGTGCTTTGTATGTATCTACATCTTTTTTGAGCAAAGAATTTTTTTTCGTAGTGTTGTTAACTCTAGCCTCAGAGAAGAGCATACTTCTGTTTGAAGAACAGCATAATCCATTTTTCATCCTTCTTTAACGTTTGCTATCTAGAATTGAAAAAATGTAGGTTTTATTACCTGTTGGCAAAGCAGAGCTTGCTTTAAAACAGATAACTATTGCTGTATAGGCCCTAGACAGGCCCTTTCATATGGCAGGAAGTAAAAAACTGGACTCACAACCCCAGATTTTTCTCACCAGGGATGAATAGAGAGGCAAGACCACCTCCCTTGAATGAAAGACCACCTCCCTCAACTTGCTGGCAATTCTCATCCTAATGCAGTCTAGGATGCAGCTGGCCTCTTTTGCTGCAAGGACACATTACTGGCACATGGGCAGCTTGTTGTCCACCAGGACCCTCAGGTCCTTTTCTGAAAAGCTTCTTTCAGAGGGGTTTAACTTTATAATGCCAAATTTGCTTGAAAACTGTGATTTAAACTCTAAAGCTGAGATCTGAAGAAGGACTTAAATGCATCAATGATGAATGTCAGAGAACAAAGTCTTCAGTTACTGAGCTGCAGAATCTGGGATACCTTGCAGGGAGGCCTGCAGGGGCATACAGAAAGGTAAAAGCCTTGGAATACCACCAGCATGTATAGCTGGGATCTCGTCCATATGAGATATTTGAGCAGGAAGGTGACTGCTCCATCTGACAGTGAAATACTGAGGATCAGCGTATGTCCTAAATCCCATTCTCCATCTACTCAAATTCCTGCCCCAGATCCTGCCAAGGGAGGCAGATGCCTCCAACAGTTTTCTGTAAAACTTGAATGATGATCACTTTCTCCTTTTTTTTTTTTTCCTTTAGCAACATTGTTAGGGCCCTTATTCAATGTTTTGAAGTATCAGCTTTAGGTTTTCATTTGTTTGAGGGGGATCACTTCTCAGGAGAGTCTCTGAAGTCAATTTATAGTTTGAAGTCCTTGCACTTCTCATAACAGAATTAAATATTCTCTGAGTATGAGAGAAGAAAGGATTCTTGAGCTTTTTGAGTCACTTGGGAGGCCAAGGCCTGAACCTCACTTACACAATCCTTCCCTCCCTTCTCATTCCCTCATCTTTAATTGTTTTATACCAAGTATGAAAACTTCAGCAGAAAGAGTTGAAAAAACCCTTTAATCTTTCAAAATTATGATACTTTACCCAACTAATGGATGTAGGTCACAGATACTCTGCAAATTTCATCCATAAATCTGTTTGAAGAAACAACTTTTTACCACACATTTGTACAGTACATAGATATTTGAGTCTGGATTGCTTTAATTAGGAGTCCAAACTCTTCAGATGGCTGCAGTGATCCAAGTAGTGACTACTGCATATGAAACACCTTTATTATTTTTACTTGAGTTGTAATGGTGTAATTCTTCCTGCTGAATGGCAAAGTGGGCCACTTGTCTCATGGTCAGGAGAAGAGAAACAGCTCAGCATAATAGTCTTCTTTAAAAAAAAAACATGCAAAAAGAAAGATTGTCTGTAAAAGATCAGAAATAACAACAACACCAATAACAGTAATAATAGAGTTAGGTGTACCATAGTTTAGATATAGACAGTTAACAAATGTCCTTTAAAAGCAATCTCTTAAACCCCATATGATTGCTTAGCAAATTGCCCTCAATGGTGTTTTGACATTAGACTGGTGTAAAATACTAATTTTTGATGAGCTTGCTGCTAAAGTATTTTTCTGTGCAACTTCATCCTGTTGTTTATAGCTATTGTGGGTAAAATTCCAGGTTAAATCACATTTTGTCTCCTCTAAGCCATCCATCACCTCCTAAATACTTTTAATTATCCTGGAATGAATTTGTATTTCCCATGTCCAGCACCAACAAGATTTTCTGAGGTCAGAGCAAAGCCTGTACTGCACAGAATGGAAGGGATGTGTGCCACTTCACAGGTCTCTACTGACTGTCGGTGCCTGGGGTAGTGTTACAACACCTTGGAGTTCTTTCTTGAAGAACTTTTGAGGTAACATGGGTATTGTGTTTACTGTGACTAAGGTTTAACAGCCTGCAATAGTTGTGTCATTCTTATTTTGTCTTCCCTTATGTTTTGTTTTTGTCTGTGTCTTTTCTTGTTGTGTTTCAGATAATTTTTTTTTTTTTTTTGCCAATCACATCAGCAATTAAAACTCTCACTGGCCTTCATTTTTCTTCACTGAATTAGTTTTCCTTCTGTTTTATATATGCAAATCCACTGTCTTCAAAATACAGCTGAGGTGACATCTGAGTAAACTTCTCAGGAATGTAAATATGGTAATTACTGTCAATTAAGAGACTAAAAAGTGATGTGAAATCTGCATGTGAAAAATATTATGGCCTTGTTTTAAAAAGATTAGATGTTGCAACTTTACACAGGTTGTTCACTTAAAACATGGTAACTGCCTTCTTGAAGACTCTGGTCACGTCTTTTTAGGTTCAATCACAGATTTGACTGGTTCCCACCTATGGACATATTGTGTGTTAACTTTGCATTGCTTCTTAATTTTCTATTCTATTTATTTATGAGGTCTCTTTCACTAAGCCCATGTAGATTTCTGTAAGAGCAAGTCACAGTTTAAGCCTCTGTGGTGCACATGTGCCCTGGAGAGAGTTTTCACATATGTTGTGTCCATATATGCAAAGGCTTTTGAATCTTTGACTCCAAGGCAACTCCTTAGGGTTAGCATGAATCTGTATATGTTCTAGTGCTCTTCGTTTGCAGTTCACAAGTTTGCAGACATTCTTCTATGTCTTGTCAAAGCTATGAGACAATAAAAATTAGAAGATTTAAAAATGTTTGTCATCTTCATGACTACTTCTGAGCATAGACTGCAAGAAACCCCATAAGTATTTGGGCCAGTCTGACAATAACTAAAGGTGATCTTTTTATATCTTAAGAATTATGACAAGAATGTCAATCAGTATTCTCAGTGCGGAGTCTGTTACAAAAGTATTGGCTGATGCAAGATTGAAATTTTACAGTCTGTAAGTTGCAGGGGGAAAGATGATATCATCATAGCTATTGTTTTTGGTCTTTGGATCTATTATCTTAATATACTAACTACGTTCTGTATAATAGACTGAGTTTGAATGAAATATTTAAATTTATGTGAACACACGTTACAGTGTGTTTAACGTTCAGATGCCTTGGCCATAGAATAGACGTCTATTGTAAAGGCTCTACAAATTTAGAATAAAAAGACAAGACCAACCCACAGAGACAGAATTTTCAGTAAGTGTGAACTAGAGTAGTCCCACTGGTTTTTATGAAACACATATCAGTTTACATTGAGTGAGAACCACAGTCACAATGGATGTAAAGAAAAAGTATAAAATAAGTGCTTATGCCAACCAGATCCCTGAAAGAATTCCTCCAGTGCAGAGTTGTATTGTACCATCACCTTAAATGTCCTTGAATGTAGCCTGAACAGCCTGGAAGGAAACTTTGTCCAGATCTCTCCTCTCTGTTGGAGACAGCCTAGGCAGGGAGGAGTGCAGGGAAGGCCAGGGTTGTTGTTTCTTGTTTTTATTGTTGACCTGTTGTGTCTTGTTACTGTCTTGTAGAAAGTAAGGAAGTCCTTGTACTACTTTAACATGACATGAGAAGAATATTCCTGAAGGAAGCTGTTGCACCAGGATGAGAGCTGGGCAAGAGAATCCCTTGGGCCACCTTTGCAGTCTGGTCACTGAGTTTGTTGAGCCTCACCACTTCTAAGTTCATTGATACACCTAGTTGTCCCAGCTAGAGGTGGATCCTCAGAAAAAGGTAAGAGAGATCTCATTCTGTGAGGTATTTATATAGTTTATTTTTATACTATAATATATAAATTATATATATATATA
>VZTJ01005117.1:2388999-2411742 GCA_013397795.1 Orthonyx spaldingii | reverse complement strand
GTAAGACTTCAGAGACAGTATGGCTACAATTATTCACTTTGAAAACATAACTTTAAAAGATATTGTGAAGAAAAATATGATCCCCAATGACCAAAGTTGCAAGCCTAACATTAAATTGTTGGTCGTATCTATTCTCATTGTTGAGAATGCTGTACCACACTAACAAAATCCTGTTTAAAGTGAGGATTAGAGCTTGAGGTCAGTTTACTAAAAGGACTTCATTGAGTAAGTCCTTAAGTGAAAACATTTTGGAAATTAGCTATTCCATGAAGAGATTAATTGTGAGACTGAAGTGCTTGGGTGGGCATGAGTTTTGAGGTATTAAAACCTGTCGTCATGGAAATACAGGTACATTCCATTTTATTGTTAGCTGCATGGATTGCACAGCCTCAGGCATAGCTGTCTTTTGTTGTACAGAGGACTAATGAAAGCCTGGGATGCTTTCCACTAAGACAAAGACACTAAATGAAGGGAAGCTATACTGATCTGGTCCTTAGCTAGTAAGGGTGGCACAAAGGTGTTAATTCTTACTTTTGCAGTCTTTAGGTTTGTTCTTTGCTTAATTAATTATTTTGCATGTCCAAGTTCTTTGTGTTTTCATACTTGAGGAAGTACAAATAAACTTCTATTGTAGTAAGTCCCACATCAGGTCCTATTGAACTATTTCAAGTGCAAATCCAGAAGTGAGCCTTGGTTATTTCTGAAAATTTGGACCATAAGTTATTTGACCACTCAGACAATTTGAAATCTTGGGGTTGCAGGGAGTATATGGACTGCAATGTGTTTACAGATCTACTGAGACTTTAACCTGGTGTATTGTGTTCTACTCAGACTCTACTTTTTCAGACAGAAAATGCTTTGAAAAAGATGCCTTAGCACTGAAACTCCTTCAGACACAGCTCAAGTGCACAAGGGAAACTTCTCAAGCATGCCTACTCTACTAACTTGATAGGACCTTGTGCTTTCTATACAATTTCCCTTATTATATAAAGTCTGAAGTGCAGCTCATCTGTGATTCTTCTTTCTCTAGGCAAGAACCAATAGCATAAATTTAACTAGTCACACATATCAGTCCTACTCAGTCCTGACTCTTTCTTGCTGTGAAATTCCATATTGATTTGGTTTTTTTTCTCTGTGCTTCTTAAGGCATGAATTGATTATGATTCACTGTCTCTGGTATCTGGTCTCTGCAGTTTCACAGTTTTTCATGAGCATGTAAATTATTGGCTGTGAGGTACACGCTCATTGCAAGGAGATGCACACTGAAGTGGGTGGGAGGATATTTAACTGACTTTTCCAATGATTTGGGGAACTCCTGAATTTCTTTTTGAACTACCTGATTTTTCATGACTCTTCAATCAAACCATGAAGAATATTTGCATCTCTTTTTGCTTTCATCCATTTTTAAACAAATGCTGATAAATACATTTATATCTACCTCGAAGGTTCCTCAGTACTGCATTAAGAACAAAGCATGAATATAATTTTCTGCTATTTGTAACACAAACATAAAGTTTTGAACTCAAAGACAATTTTGTCACAGAACATTCTTTTGTCAAAAATGTTGTTTTGATGAATTTAAACCTTTTGCAAAGGCCTGCCATTTCCTTTAACCCTCAGAGGAGATGCTGTCAATAATGATGCTTCCTAGGGTTTTTGTTGTTTTCTTTTCCGCTTTCCTGCTCTTTCTCTAGCCACCTTTGTTTGTTGCCTGAGAGGGACATTGGACAACTATATCCAGTCTTTCTGGCTTACCGTGTTCATACTCTGGATTTCTCTGCTCTTTGGAATGTCCTTATGACCAAATGGCTCATTAGATAGGCTGTCCTTCAGATTTGTGAGCCAGACCCTGTCTCTTTAATTAGGCTGGCTCCTCCATCCTCAAAGTGTCTGTACTGGGGCTGGTCTGGCTCATGAGTTTGCCTGTTGGTAGAACTTGGGGTTTCCATCTGCTACTGTAGCTTGTGAATACGATGTCTGGATATTCAGTCATTAGAAGGTGTGGGAGCTGGCTGACCCCAAAGAAGTCTGTGATTATGGGGGGAAAAAAAGGCCAGGGAAGAACAACAGTTTTCTTCTATGGGAAATCTTAGAGTTGTTTATTTGTTTGTAAAGTCTTAGGGTTGTTTATTTTTAAAATTAAGCAACAAGATTTATGAATACACAGTGTCAGGCTTCTTTACAGATGATTCTAGTCAGCTGTCTTGTTGGATGCTACCCTGGTGGTGTTGGTGCTACCAGCTTCCTATGCTACCAGCTAAAATGTGGGAAAAGAATTTCTTTTGAAGGTCTGCAGGAATCCCTTTGCAAATGATAAATGCTTATAGGAGCTTGATATGAAAATCACTCAAAAAATATGAATCATACCTTATTTTTGTTCCTTAAAGAAATGCAAAATACAGTCACTATGTCAAGCTGAAAACTGTACTTCTATAGTATAGAAATATAGTATATTAGTATAAAATCAATGCTCCATATTGAAGACCAGTGTAAATTAGCACAGCTACACTTACCTAATTCAAGCCATATTGATTTACACTAGATATAAACAGCGATTTAGCAGAAAATGTGTAATACCTAAAGCTGAGTGACTATGTGAAAAAAAAGACATGTACCCATCTAAGTGCTTTGTCATTTGCCATGCTTGTGTGAATGTCAAAATGTTAGCCAGTAGGTTTACATCAGGAACTCTTCATTAATTTGCAAACAGATGTCTAGTTAAAAGATCTGCCTGATTGATCCAGTGTTTTTGTAAGGACTGAACTAGCAACATGAGAAAATCTATTTCTTTATGTACTGTTCTCATATCTTATCTTAACAGTAAAATATTTTCCTGTTCCTCTGAACTACAAATACATACTGCACTCACAATGACAAGATTCAGGGCTACTCCAACATGGTGTTTCTTGCATTGCTGAGTGCATGTAGCAATGGCCTTTGCCGTAATAATCGAAACATATCTGATCTGGGAGTCTAAAAGGTTCTCCTCATTCATTGGAGTAGAGATAATTTGGAAAAGTCTGAGCCAAGGCTCATGGTGAATGAGGGATATTAGTTAGGAAAATAGAAAGGATTTGAGATGCTGCTTTTTGTCCCTATCACTGAATTTAAAAAAATACGATGGACACTTATATCAAAGGTGCTTAATAGAAACAGCAGTGAATGAATAATAAAACTTTATTGTAAAGATGCTCATACCTGAGATAGGTTAACTTGTTTGCCTGGCAGGTGGGTTGCGTGCAGAAGAAGTGGTAGCTTATATTCACATCATTACAAGTTGTTTCATCCCTCACAGCCTGGTGGCCTTTAAGTTCAGGTTGTAGAGGTCTCTTGTAATGATAATTATTTTGCTTTGGGCATACTAGATGCATTTGTTGGCTGCATAACAACCACTCATTTCCATTAATTTATCTTCAGACTCCATGCTGTCAGCTTAATGGAGAATAGGAAACTTATCTTAAAGATCCTATTTATTTCGACTCTTATAGGAAAAAAATCTACAAATCTGACTTGCATTATATTAACATTGATGTGTAGTGGAGGAAGGGTCAAATTTCAATTATTCCATTGCAAGCATTCAAGTGGACAATCTCAAGCGGATAGTTTTGTTTGCAAGGTACTTGGATGCTTGGGATTTTTTAAATAACAGGATTTTTTTTCAAGCATGAACATTTCTCAAATGAAATTGCAGTTAATTGAAGCCGTAATTGCTTTAGATGAACATCATTACAGTGTTTAGAAAGTAGTTTTGAGGTTTTGTTTTTTTAAATTGCTTTTGAAAGAAAACCTGCAGCATTTTTTATACTATATTTTAAAAACATTCAGGACAGTAGATTTAATTCAGATTTAATAATTTAAAAGGATTCTAAGACTTTATCTTATTAAAACATTGAAGTCTCAAATGAAAGAGAGAAAGAGAGGTTACCAACAGTGTGAATACTATACAAGCTGTTATAATTAAATATATCAATAATACAGAGTCTTGATGCCTTTTTTTTGGCAGTGAGACAGCTTTTTTCTCACCCCATACTTGGGATCTAACATGCTGCTAATAATATTGTGTCATCTGCAGATGTAATTAAGAATTTCCGTAAGACGTTTTTTGTTTTTAAAAGGAGCTATTTGCACAGAGCTGCTTCAGCTTCCACATACCTACGAGGCGCTCAGTGTTTTACTGACAGCTCAAAAGGAAATCGAGTACGTATACATGTGTCTTAGGTTTGTGCTTCTCAAGTGGCTGTCAAGGAAATCAGTAGAACTGTGAAAGCAGGGGAACAGTGTGTTCTTGGTAAATTACAAAAATACAAGTTACGGTCGCAGTAGTAAAGCCTGTTCTTTGAGCTTTGTATCGTGGAAGAACTACATGTCTGTTTGTGTATCACTGTCTGCTACTTTAGCTCTTTTTCAAGGTGCAACAGTGATCTGCAGTAAACAGAATGGATCTCTGTGGAAGGAGCAGTTGGAACTGCTCAATCCAACTGGCTTCTGCAAGAATATCTGTCCCGGGAGCACAGCCAGGGCACCAGCATGTCACCCCTGTGACTGCCAGCTGAAAAGAGGCTGCTGTGGTCAGTGCACGTGGGCTGACACACAGTCCTCTCCAGGGTTTTAACCAAGGCTGGTCTGGAGTCTAGGTAAGCCCAGCTCCTCCATGGAAACATGGGAGTATCCTCAAATTATGAGCAGGATCTTGGTGGGAACTACTGGCTAATAGTGCAAATCTTTATTTTGAGTAAATACCTAAGTGACTTGGCATGACCCGGGGGCTGTTGATATCACCATGTCAGGATATCACTGCTAGCTCCTTCTCCATCTCTTTCTCTGGCACAATTTGGCCACTCCCTCTCCCCCCTTCCCTACACATGGTGTTTAAGTGCTACCAGCCAAAATTGATCATATTTTGTGTTGGCATACAATGTGCCAGCAGTTTGATTCAAATAATCAGCCAAGCATACCTTCTAAAGCATACGGATGTCAAAAGGTATTTGATAATCACATCAAAATACATCCTTTCATACCATTTCCCTTACTTTTGTGGGAGAGAAAAAAAAAAAAAAAAGCTGTCTTGGAATTTTGTTATGTTTACTTTTGGTATGAGCTCAAAATCTGAAATGCAGAGAGTTGTTCATCAAGGAAAAGAGTGAGAAATAATAACCTTACCAATGTTCTTCCTATGTCCTTAACATGATCAAAAAAGTTCTCAGTGTTTCAATGCTAGAAGAGGTCCATATACACTACCAAGAGTGAAGTAGCAAATTCATACCTTGTCTAAGATTGACGCAGCTGTCTGTAATTTTTGCATCAGGAAAGTCTCCTGTAAGAGGTGCAAAACATGTCAAAGAGGGATTTTTCTAGTATAAACCATAATCATTCCATGAATGAAAGGCATATTATTTTCCAGTACTAATGCATTTGCATTTCTAATATAGAAATGTAGATAAATTATGCTTTTTGTCAACTTTGATAGCAGAATTTCTAAGTATTGATCTGAGTTGGGGCACCAGTCACTTTTTTTAACAGCTCAGATACTGATAGGCTGTTCAAAATACGGCTGTAAAAATAAATGTCTAAATAATGCAACTTTTGGTATTACTTAGGGGAAACGACAATGAAAAGTAAGCAAGCTCCAAAAAAAATCTCTGCTGTAGGAATATCAGAAGGACATTCTGGTCAAAAAAATGCAGCACAGGTTTTTCTGAAGTATTGACCTTATAGTTACAAGCTCTTAGGCAGAGCTGCTCTCCAAGAAAATACTTTGGCTTCTATACTCTGGGTTACGTTTGCTTCTCAGCAAGGAAACAGGCTACAAACCTATCTGTGAAGATCCTTCTAGTGAGCTTTTAACATAAGTATTCCCTCTAGAGGAAATCTGGTGAGATACAAAAGAAATGTGTGTCCAAAGTCCTCATGGGCTGCTGCAAAGACTGACAAATTTGACCTCTTTGTGCTCCTCTTGATGTCTCAGTCTCTCAATACCTGAGAGTCCTTCTCCCTGCCACATTTCTGTCAGGGTGGATGGGACTTGAAAGCTCCTTTAGAGGCTGAACTCATTTCCTTGTGAGTAACCTGGGATGCTCCACAGGTCATGAGGTTTCCCATTGCAGAGGTTGGCTACTTCCCATACTCACCTAACTTGATACTGATAGGGTTTCTTCTTGTTTCAATAATTTTATTGCTATGCTGCTTTGCAGTAATATTACACATTTACTTTCATTTTCTTCACCACAGAGGTAATCAGAGACAATAAACATTTGGTATGGTTTAACCTGGCAGACAGCTGAACAGCACACAGCTGCCTAATCATCATCCCACCCCTAATGAGACAGAGAGAGAAATGGAAGGAAAAAACCCAGCAACAATTGTGAGTTGAAATAAAGCCAGTTTAAGTGTGTAAAAAAGGTAAGGATAATAATAATAATGATAAAAGAATTAGAACATTCAAAACAAGTGCTGCACAAAGTAATCACTCACTACCTACCAAACTATGCCCAACCAGTTTCAAAGAAGTGCCCCTCACCAGCTTTTTCCTACTTTATATAGTGACCATCTTGACATATGGTGTGGAATATCCCTTGTGTCAGTTGGGGTCAGTTGTCCTGGCTGTGTCCCCTCCCAACTTCTTGTACACCACCAGTCCACTCAGTGGTGACATGGTGTGAGAAGTAGGAAAGGTCCTGACTCTGTGTAAACACTGCTTAGCGATAACTGAAGCATCCCTGTGTTATCAATGTTATTCTCATCCTAATTCTGAAACACAGCACTATACCAGACACTAGGAAGAAAATCAACTCTATCCCAGCTGAAACCAGGACATGTATAACATTTTGTTTGCTAGCTTTCAGAGCTGTAGTTTATTGCTCTGTCAGCTACAGCAAATGGAAACTATAATAAAAAAGAGGTTACTATTAGTCTCAAATAAGCATTTAACTTAATGAGCTAGTTACTGTATATTAATTAAATCTAAATATCTTATTGAGAGGCTCTTTCTGAGATTTTTCTATGCCATCTGGTTAGCTTGTTTTAAGTAACAAAGAAGTAATTGCATTTCTATTAAGAATAATTTAATGGGCATTTCTCGCAGTGTAGTAAAAGAATTGAAATTTTACCATCTAAGAGTAATTACTTGCATTAAGAGCTTATCTACAGACTGTTGTAGTAACCTATCTTTGGAACTGTGTCATGCAGACAACAAAATGTCAGCATTTTGCTTGTGTTGTGACAGCCTTAGAATGAAAACTAGACACCCAACACATACCTTCTAAATCAGACTTTGCATTTCCTCCTCCTGTTGCTTCTGCTTAGTAAAACTAAGTCTGCCTTGCAAGGCTACAGCCTGTGAATTTCTCATGAAGAGATCTACAATAATGCAATATTAGAGTACGATAATTCTGGAGGCAGAGTAGGCCATTTCAACATTGCCATTTCCTAGTGTTCCTGCTACAATTCACCTATACATTGCCACTGCTGTCACCTCTTTTTAGATACAGGACATCTATGTCTCCCATGATGTAAATAAAACCAGGGGCCCCACAAAAGAAGGAAACTTATTTTCTTTTAAAATTAAGATATATAAGGTGCAGCTGAGAAGCAAATAACTGAAATTATGACAGTATGTAGTGAAACATTCTCTGTTGCCTGTTTAGTGCTCTATGTAGTCCAGTGAAAAAGGAAATTTTTTTCTATATTTGTAGAAAAAGAAAAGTTTTCTTGAAGTCACACTGCTGTTTTTGTCACAGCATGGACCTGCTTGTCATTAGATATGGATAACAGTAATTTTCACAAAAATCATCTTTTCAACTTGGTTTTAACCACATCAATTCTCATTCAGTGATGTGCTGAGTGACTGAAAGAAAATGAATGACAGTTTTACCTGGTAGTAAGGAAAAATGCCATTACCTGTCTTTCAGGGTCACCTTGGTCTGCAGCCACAGATATTATGGTCAAGCTTTACAGGGAACAAATGACAGAAGATAGATGCTGTTCCCAGAGGAAGTTTTATTCCCTGCTCAAGCCATGAGGGTGCCATAGGCAATGTTCAGGGTTGATGTGCAATCTGCTGGTTACTGTGGCCAAGTGGGACCTGAGTAGTTTCTGTGACAATTGCCACTTTTCACTAGTGGAGAGATAATGATAATACAGCACCTAAAGGAATTTGCCTTTTATACTGTTCAGAAAGAAGAGCAGAAAGAAAAGGTGAGAGAATTCACAGAGACTGCAGTACTATGACTGGCCAAAGAGAAGGGTTTTCCAATTGCAAGGAACACTGGGGTGTTGTGTTAGGTTTGGTTCACAGTGGATCTAGTTTGTTATTTCCAAATGCTTCTTGTAAGACTTGGATTTGAAAAGTTTTAGTTTCAGTGCCTTTTATTGAAAGTCTAAACCTCACAAAAGTTAAGAGACAGCTCCATAATATGTTAAGATATTTTATCTGTCAGGAAGCTAGTTCAGATAAGAGTAGGCAGAAAATAATGAAAGCCCTCATAATCCACATTGTTTAGCAACTGGATAATTATATAATTACAGATTCAATGGCAGAGTGCTTAACAGCCAGCAAGATTGTCTCATAAAGTCTCCATGCAGGGGACTCTGCTGAACAGAATGTGCTTTCTCAAACCCATTTGAACACTCCTTGCTTTTCATTCTTTTACGTGCCACGGGTAGAACCATTTTGGTAGAAATGGAAGACTTAACACCAGTTTCTTAGTGCACAATTTGAATAATTGTGAATTAATACTAGATTCATAAGCTATAGTTTCAATATAATTGTAAAGAAATAACAGTTCTCTAAGCAATAGATTAACCATGAAGGTGCCAGAACACATAACACAGGAATAAACTTTGTAATGAACAGTACATAATGTGAACCACAAAACTAATTTCTTTTTTTTCATCTTTTGTTGCCCCAATGTTCTTTGTCATTTCTGCCCTTGAACACTCCTTTTATCTTTCAGCCTCGTGATCCCTATTTTCAGAATGCTAAAGGCAGCAGAACCATTGCAGTTAGAACAGAGTAGCAAATCATCTATCAAATAGTCTTATCCAGGCATCTCAAAACTCATTTTTTCTGCCTCACCTCCTACTCTTTCTCCTTTTAAGAGGGGAACAGAAAGCCCCAGAGCTCTCACTTCAATTGCACCAGTTCCCTCTACTCTGCTTATTAGTTTCAGGAGGCTCTAAATTTCCACCAGTGAATCAGACTTGCTGGCTTCTCTTTAACCTCGGTTATGCAGCTAGTGATACTGTAATTGCAAAGACTTCAAACTGAAGAGGAGACAGTGAAGCAACTGCAAAGGTGATTCTTTACAGGGCAAGAAAAAAAGTGTGTTTTTTCTTTAAATTAAACTAACGAGATGAAGACAAGGCAGTATGCAAATGCTGGGTCAGGTTAAGGAGAAAGCCTGGGCAGAAGGAAACCTCTCTAACTCCTGTAAATTAGTCACAAAACCAGCTGGATTGCCTATTTGAGTACTCAGTCTACTGATAAATTTGGAAGTTGGCTATGTAGGCAGAGACAAGAAAGGAGGTTAGGAAATATTCCCATTGGAACTTGCTTAGGGGCCAAGCCTTTGAGGGCTGGTACCAAGAAAAGTGGTATTTGTTTCTGGTTAAGGACACAATAATTTATATCCTGATTCGAGGATTCAGTTTTCAAGGGCTAAGATTACTTATTGTGTCCTATTCTTGGGCCTATGTTTTTTTCAGCTTGGTATGACTGCAGCTGGGAATTGGGACCAATATTTTTAGGTCACAGCAACCCAGTAAGTTCTTTTTTTAATCATTGTTGTTATTATTACAGATTATTATTTTGTTTTTATTTCAGATGCTGTTAGTTCTTATTAAACTGCAACTCAGAAGCCTTTATGTTCCCACATCAGCTATAACCCCTAGAGAGCATGTAGAGCTCAGAGCAGCAGCCAGCAGCGTTTGCTTCTTGTGCATCACCCTCAGGGAAGGCAATGCTGGTACGCCTCCTGTCTTCCTAGGAAATGATTTCCCCTGCAGTGGAAAGGAGCTGTGCTAGAGATGGGAAGTGTAATTTGTAGCACGCTGAGCCATCTTCACTCAATATTGTCCTAGATATGAAGTTGTTTCTGCAAGTTCACATCTTTTTGAAATGGGAATTTATGTAAGATAGTTGTCTAGTTCTTAAAAGAACTCAGCAAGTATGTATCATATATGTTTATGTGGAGTGAAATGTGACAGAACTAGAAAAAGTATAAGATGGAGAATAAGAATGACCAAGCAAAAATCTTACAATCAGGCTCTGTGATTACTTCAGTTGCAATTCTGTAGTTCAAGAAATACTGGGTACTCAATAATGACACCCTAAAATAGGGAATTTAAGTGGTTGTACAGACCCCAGAACATGACTATTAGATAGCTCACCAAAGTGCTTGACTTAAGAACTTGCAAGGTCTTGACCTAGGAAAGCCATATGATGCAGCATGGCCTGCAAGGGAGTCTTCTTGAGGTAGTAATAATATAAGAAAAACAAGAACCACAGATAATTAAATCAGAATGGTCTGAAGAACTTTACACGTTTATCAAAGACTGTCATATCCAAAGGAGTCAAAAACACTCAGGGAGAAGTCTAATACTAAGCAAAAGGAGTCTTGTGTGAGCGGATAGCTTCTTGTAGGCTCTGGTTTCCCCTCTCTCCATCATAGGTTGTGGGTGGCTGTGTTTGAAGTTCTGTGGTCACCTCAGTAGGCTCAGAAAATGTGTCAGGCACCTGTAGTATGCTTCAGCACAGCCAGGGTCAGATCACTCTGAAATATCTCAAGGAACAAGAATCATGAGACTTGAAGGATAAATACTCAAAATACAGCTCTAGAGGAATGGACTCACAAGGCAGAAGGTGACATGGGTGTAAAAGGATCTTGAAAAATTCCACATGGAGAAAAAGTAGAGATAAGAACTCCTGTCACACTTTATCCATTTTTAATAAGGGAATCTTTAGCTGAGGTCTGAGGTATCCTGAAAGGAAGCACTAAGATAATTATGTTAGGTGACTTTTAGCAGTTGTAATCAATAATACCTTTATATAACACTTGTGAAACTCACAGTGAAATACTGAACTACTCATGCCATCAGGATTAATAAAAAACCCACTTACAATGGACCTCCTGGCTGGAGTACCTTAATTGAAGTCCATTTGAAAATCTGTCTAGGAGTTCTTAGTTCTAAATTAAAGACTTTTTTTGCTGGTCTGGGTACTTCTCGCTGCCAGAGGCATTTTTCATTTGCCTAGGTGATAATACACCTATGGTAATAAATATTCAATCATACAGTGAACCTCTTGGCACTTGAATTTTTTTTTCTAGATTACTGTCAAGTCAGTCAGCTTGAAGGGGCAACAGGTTATTTTCAACAGCTGGTAAATTCTGGCAATAAATAAATAGTCCTGTTTTATTTACATATTTTCCTGATTTATTTACATATTTTCATTTTGTTGCCTTTGCTGACTTACAGATGATGGATTTTATGTACCTCTAGAGGTAATAATACCAAATAAAAAGAATGTGCTTCTATAAAGAGATAGAAGAGCTATATTACAATACCTTGAAACATGCTGTATTCCATCAAGCATATATGAATGAGAATTGAATATGAGGAGAGGGGGAGATGAGGCATCTCTCTTTCTGTCTGTACCTGCATATAAAGACACAGATACGTGTTGCTCTACATACGAAAATATGATTGCAACAAAAGTAAGGCTTTGATGTACCATATATTTTTTATTGAATTAGAAGAAAAACACGACCACGTTTTTTCAATGGGAATATTTCAAAAAGGACATGGAAAAGCCTTGGAAGGGAATATTTGAGTGGAGATAAACAAGAAGAAATAGCAGTGGATAGAATAAAGCTGGTCACCCCTAGATGCTAGGCCTGGTATATTATGATGTATGGTTTGATCCGGGACACAGGTGATTTGCCATGGATAGCCATTTCTAAAACATTAACCTCCAGGACCTGAGTTCTGCTCACTTAATTCACTGAAATAATTCTACTCCTAAACAAGATCTCTTGAAGTCTGACTTGGCCCTTGAAATGTTGGAAATATTTTTTTATGCATTTGAAAGTAAAAATGCAAACATTGCAGTCACAAAGCTGGTAATAAGAGCAGTTATTGTTTCCTTTTTATCATCAGCAATTGCATATGAATTGTTTGCAATTAAAACAGACTTGCAAATACAATTACAAATTCTGGCTTAGAGAAGCAGCCAGTGCATACCAGAGACTTGCAATGGTACTATTTGATTATAAAGATGCAGCCAGCAAGTACAGGACTGTAGGTATGATTGAGGTATGAGGGTGGAATAGCAGCAGTGAGCTGGGCAGGCAGGAACTGGGGAAAGGAGCACAGCACTACTGCTGGGGAGATGATATTAAAAAGTTCTCTAAGGGAAAGGTGCTCAATGCTATCTCTGTTGGGGCTGTTCTCCACAGCCCCCGTCAAGAGACTCTTCCTGAGCCCATGGACAGGGTTATTTTATCTGCCCTCCATCTCCCTGTTAAACCTAATACACAGCACTAAAATGTGGCCTCCCCTTTCTTCTCCCTTTTCACAGAAGACTAATGACTGGTTTCTTGCAGCTGCCAGCTGTTGCTGTGCTGACTGGCTCATCCCCATCTCCTCCTTCTGCACAGGATAGCCTTGAAATCTTCCCACAAAGAGCGGTTTTCAGATGATGTGCGGTCATCTCTTTCAAGGACTGAAAGCAGAGTGTAATTATGATTAATGGGACACTTCGAGCTGGAAGTAGGAGCCAGAGGTTGCTGGATCAGGAAGAATGGCATTAGAAACTAACCCAAAATCAAGATCATGTTTTATCTGTGCTGTATGTGAGTATGTGGATCAGGGAAGCCATTTTCACCTTCCTGCTCTGGAAGCCAGATGAATTCAACATTTGACATAATTTGAAGTATCCTGGGATGCTGAAAATACAGCATCTAGAGCTAGATGTGCATGCTGTGTGTGCACCAGCCAGCTGGTTGTTTCCAGTGTGCTGCTGTAGCTCTTCCCTTGACACATGCCTTACCCCAACACTAAAAACATGCTGCATAACAGACAGGTAGCGTTGCTTTAGCCTGCTCATAAACTCTATTGGACTTCACAGTAGGGATGCACCACAGAAGCAGCTCACTGTGGCTCAAGAAGTTGTTGTCCAAGCTTCTGGCTTTCTGTGCCACGGGACAATGGAGGCAGAGTGAGCAGAAACTTGAAATGCAGTATGTCCAAAGGAGAAACTGCCAAATGTCCACCTGTGCTTTTAGTGAGGAAAAGAGGAGACTTTTAGAAGGGGAAAGCATTTGGTATTCAGAGATCAACAGCCTGCTAAGCAAGTATCTCTGTACTTTTCATTTAGCTTAAAGACAACCACGAAAGGCTGGCAATCTTCTTCCTTCAACTCACTGAAGCATTACGCTGGTACGTGGGAGTATTGGCTCTGGCAGGCATTGTGTGCTGTTTCATTTGTGAGTGAAAGAGGCTGTCTGCATTTGGAGGAATCACAGTGAAAACTATACTCAATTTGTGGCAGAATAATAAGGTGATCTATTGTACTGCTTATGGAAGTAGAAAATGAGCTCTGCTCTAGGTATATAATTTTCTATCGTGGAAGCAACAGAAATATCAGTAACATACAGATGCTCACACGTACTGTGCCCCACGCAAAGGGTGTTTGCTTGCTCGTATATGATCACACATATATGCCTGTACTGGGTGGGGAAGTATTTATTTCTGGCATCATGTCCTTTAGCTTGCAGGTCTTCAACCTCTGTTTTAGAGGTTCTTGTGAGGTATCAAAGGTCATGGTGGAGTTTATTTTGAAAGCCTAATGAATATTCCTCCACCCAAATTTCAGTTATGGAAACCACAAAAGCCTAATTTTTTTTTTTCATGGAAATAAAACAATCCAGAGGTTTGCGTAGTCACTATAAATAGCTGGATGTTTTAATATCTGTAATACACTCCTCTGAGCCTGTAAATATACACCTCTAAAGAGTAAGAAGTGTCATTGAACAGGCTGTGATCTTAGCAGTCAGTCAATGCTGAGCAGAAAAATGCAGATATATGTTAGTTATAACAGGTTATGGGAAGGAATGTGAGAAGATATTCCTCTAAACAATAAAAAGTAACACAAATTTTCTGTAGCAAAGGGAGTAAAATATGTTTAAAGGTGAAGAAAAAAGGTGTGTAGCTGGCAACATTTTTTCTTCAAATACACCCTTCCAAGTTTGACTAATGACTCTGTTTGATCTGTAGAAACAGCTGCAGGTCTGAGCTCAGAAACGACTGTCTTATTTCTCTGCCTACACTGTGATAAGGTGTTTTTGGACAAAGTGATGCTCAGTTTAGAAAACTGTAAAAGAGAGAGATGGGAAAAGAAATTAACAAAGAGCCAGTTTAAAAACTGTGTGAAAGTTATGCTTATGTCTTCTCTGTGACATAAGGTAATGCCTCTGCCTGATCTAGTGGGGTACAAGTTGTCATCTTAAATTTAAAGGATCAAAGCAGTGAAGTAAAAAAAATTAAAAAATTACAGTATCAATAGCTAGCAAACTCCTCCTGAATTTCTGCAGGTAGTTAGGAGTATTTTCAAGATTGAATAAAGTTAATCCCGAGACAAAAAGAAATAACTCTGGGCAGTAATATGAAATGATACTGGTAACTATTTGATGAAACAGGTGTATAAATTGCTGAGAACCAGAACTCTCCAACCCAGTATTCAGAAGACCAAAATAATTGAATTTTCTGATTTCCACCAAACAAGACTTTCACCACAATCTTTCATAGTCACTGCTGATTCAGAAGGGTCAAACTCTTTTAAGTCAGTAGTGTTTTCTCAAAGCAAATAAAACAAAATATGCTTGTTCTGTGTAAGGAGAAGTATGGCCAGGAGACCAAGAGAAGTTACTGTTTGCTTTTCTCTGTTGAGGTACTATTGAAGCTGTACTTAAAGACTGTACAAATCTGGGTTTCCAATTAAAAAGAGACATTGGGAAATGTGACACGTTCTAGGTTATATCGAGAGGGACCAGGATGGCAGGGACCTCAAGCTCACGACCTCTGAGGAGACAAAAGGGAGCTGCATGTGAAGAAAAGGAAGGTGAGAAGCTGTATGGTAGTCTGCATATGTCTGAATGCCAAAGATGGCAAAGCTAAACTTTTCTCAATGGTAGTAGATTATACAAAAACAAGCAACAGCCACAGACTCTGAGGATTTAGAGCTTCAATGATTGGATCATAAAGTACTTTTACACAAGTAGGGGGTGGTGGAGGATTTTAAAAGTCAGCTACATCAAGCCTTGGCTGACCTGAATTCGTATTGGTGATAACATTGCGTCTTCTGCTTATAGCTGTAACGAATGTGAGATGAGAAATCCCTGTGACGTGTGTTCTGCTGCGCACTGGGAGCGCCTGAGGCTGTAATGACATTTGTGTCAGGTACCCTCATGGAGAGGGAAAAGCAGCCACACATTTTCCATTATAAGTTCATTATAATATGTAAGCCTATTAAAGCTATCAGGACATGGATTTCTGGTTTAGTTTCTAAAATCCCAGCAATGAAGAATCCTGTCAGAGGACATGTATTCACTTTACTTTGCCAGCCTGCTTGCTTGCTTCATATATATGACACATTTAACAAAATACCATTAATGGGCATTTTTTCTTTCAAAGAGTCAAATTTTAATACAAAACAATTCCACTGGATTTCAGCAAAAGTATGGGAAGCATCCAGTGAGAAATCCTAATAGTTCTGCTTCTGAGGTGCTGATATCAGAAGACATCTTGCTTCACTCTCACTGACAATAATAAACCTTCAGATTTTTAAATAATTTATTTGATGCAGTTCTATGCTATCATGCTACATGGTGAGAATTGTTTGTAATTGCTTGTGAGCTGACTGAGTGGCTGAATTTGTGATGAGCACCCATTCATAATTTACAACACTGAAAAAGAAAAAAGACTAACTTTGCATTAATTTTCCCTATTTCTATTACATAGACTCACTGCGACCTAATTAAAACTCTATTAGATTAGAAAGCAAGAAACTGAACATGAGTTTGGAAGATTTTGGCAGATATAGTCCAATATCTCTTAAACAGCTGCATTATGGATTTCAATGGGACATTAATTATGTAGGGAAATTAACTTCCAGAAGTAATTAACATAATCACTTTTTGAAAAATTTAACCAGAAGTCTAATCATTAAATTATTTCATACAAATACTCAGCGTTTGATGAAGACCAGGGAATTGAATGACTTGAAGGGTCTCCTCCCTGAGAGCTGACATTGAAACCAGTGAAGGATGTGAAGGAACACTTTCTGCCTCCTTTTTGTAAGCATTCTGTCTCCTTTTCTGCACTGACTTAGAGACTTTCAGTGGGTACAATCCTGTTAGCAGGAAGCTGAAACTTGCCAACAATTAAACTATATAGCAGGCTGTCTTAATGTGATTTGTGATGGTTATCTGAATCTCAGCTTTATTTACATAATTTTTAACCTGGCTACGTTTTTTAGAACAAAAAGACATACCTAATCATCTGAGTTTTAAAAAACAAGACAGGTGGTATCTTGCCCTTATCTTGTACCTTTGCATTTTCTGATATGAAATGGAGGTCTCCTGTGGCAGGAATTGCAACAGTGGAAAACTGTTGGATTTATCCCCTCTACTTTGTTCCTTTCACCATGGGACTAAAGGAGTGAAGGAATAAATGGTGGTGTCAGACTTGCAGCAGCTCCTGTGTCATCTCATTTTCCTCTAGTATGGAAAGGAACTAATCAAACCAAAAGAGGGTCACAGGATATATGCTTTTTATTTACCAAGTCTCCAGCTCTGGTGGTAGTTTTTTAGAAGCTCTCACAGATGCAAGATTGCTCTATGTAATAATTTTATTTATAAATCATCTCATGCATATATAATGCAGAGTGCTCATCCCCTAAATTGTAAAAAAAAAAAAAGTCAGTGTTTCATGACTGGCATAAATAAGGATACATGAAATATTCTGATGTAGTTCAAGGTAGCAAAGCAGAGAAGACTCACCAGCAAAGAAGACACAAATAGCAATTTTACAACCAAAACAATGTCTGTGGCCTGAAAGGTTTATCTACTTGTGAGGTTTTAGGCAATAAAACCATGATAGGTAAGGTTGAATTCCCAGTGTTGTGCTAGAATTTAGGATTACTGAGTTTTTAAAATAACATTGTGACATACTGGAATGTGAAAGGCAGTGGACTGCTTCGCTTCTGGGCGTACAGTGTCTTGTTCAGTGCAGGGCTTTTAGTTGTGTCAGTCATTACAAGGTGTTGGCAAAACCATTCACTTTGAAGCCACTTTGGAGTACAAGATGGAGCTTTGAATAAACACATTTTTTCCAATGACATAGAGAATAAACTAAGGAATTTGAGGGTCAAAACTAGAATATCCGATGGAAATATCTGGAGCCTCTAATGCCACTGAACTGTCTGGTTTCGTTTGTTTTCTTGCTCTTATTCTTTTCAGTAGTCCAGAGCTGTATTTCACCTGCTGTCGGCTCAGTGACCAAGGGAGTGCCAAGATGTACTGTCTTTCTTCGCTAAAGAGGAGGGTGCATTGCCTCTGGCAGAAGTATGCAATCTAAGTGACAGTACAGAATGAATGTTGTCTAGTGCAACTCCCATCACTCAGCATGGCAACAGGTCTAATCTGAAATATTTTTGAGGGAAAAAAAAAAAAAGATATTCTGAAAGTAAATATTTTTCAATGGAAAATGTCAGTTACCTGAAATGCTATTTTCTGTTGATATCTACCTGACTTTAATTGGGGTAAAGCTTCCTTGAGGGAAATGTCTAGAAAGACACTACTTCAGGGTTCCCACAATCCAGTCACAGGTCTGAGGTAAGGTAGCCAGTGATGCCTGGAATACCATAGGAGCCCATTGTGCTGCTATGCAGCCATCACTTCTGTGACTGCAGTGTGTACCTATGCTAAACCTAGTATTATGACAAAAATAAACATATCCCTACATAGTTTTTAGAGATATAGTTTGATCTATATAATTTCCATTACAAGGCCATGTAGTGTTTTAGGGGCCTATTATGCAAATTGCTATTCATACCTTGAATTATCAAATAACATAATACATTTTTTACTCTGTTTCAACGAATGGGTAATTATCCAGGAGCAGGGCAGGAAATTCAAAGTCACTGAAAGAATAGATCAAATGGAATCTGTAACAACAAGATGCAGTAACTTTCCTCCAGGCTCTTCTCCAGTGGGATTGTTCTAGCTCTGTATATTTCATATTTCTGGATACGTCTCTTCAGCCTAGCTAGGTGAGGGTAACAATGTTTTTCTCTATTTGGGTTTGCATTTCGTAGGAGGCTGATTGTTCTCTGCTCTTAGATTTTGCAACATAAGGATATCTTGCTTTCTATTTGAATTATTTTTTTCTTCTGCGCCCATTCTGATAGGTGTTGTTCCAATATGTATTATCAGTTACAGTTATTTTGCATTCTTCTTTTTAGATGTTCTTTGGCCTTAACAATACAAGCTGCATAGGTTTTCCCAAGTTGTTATTACTTAATGGAGTGTTTGGGCAAATAGATGATCATAACAAAGATTTTCAAGGGGAAAAGTCAATATAAAAATTCCATGGGCTGTATTGAATGGACAGTAGACACAGAAGTCTACTCATTTCAATTGTTTTGGATTTACCCATAGGAAGGACGAAGATGTAGCCCTTTATAATGCATTAAACAAAGAAGGGAGTTGTGTGTTACTGGCTGTTAATTCAGTCCCTCAGGGAAAATTTCTGCCAGAACAGGACCCTGTAGAACATGTAGAGAATTGCTACATGTTCTTAAAATGTTCAGTAGACCTCTGAGGTTATTAGTCAGTTGTTTTAACTGCCAACTTCCATAAATTACATAAATCTAAATGGAATTATAAATAAGAATAGAAGGGGCACAGCGGTGCCAGTTTTTTCCATTCAAAATTAACAGTGGACTCATAAAACCCCAGGCACTATCTTTATGGTGATTAGTTAGGATTTCAGTGGTGGTGGGCTCAAGTAGTTGTGTGGTAGTTTGATGTTGGCTGGATGCCTGGTGCCCACCAATGCTGCTCTATCACTGCCCTTTTTGAGTGGACAAAGGAGAGAAAATATCACAAAAGGCTCTTGGGCTGAGATGAGGGCCAATTACCATCATGAGCAAAACAGACTCAACTTGGGGAAATTAATGGAATTTGTTACTAATTAAATCAGAATAGGAAAATGAGAAGTAAAAACAAATCTTGAAAATACCTTCCCCCCCACCCCTCTGTCCTTTCTCGGCTCAATCCTCCCAATTCCCTACCTTCTTTCCCTGAGCAGCTCAGGGTGACAAGGAACAGGGGTTGCAATCAGTTCATCACAGTTGTTTCTGCTCTTCCTTCCTCCTCATGGGGAAAACTCTCACACTCTTCCCTTGCTTCAGCATGGGGTCACTCCCATGAGAGACAGTTCTCCAGAAACTTCTCCAAAGTGAGTCCTGCACACAGGGTGCAGTTCTTCAGGAACAGACTGCCCCAGCAACACCTGCTCCACAATGGGCTCCTCTCTTCACGGGTCTCCTGCCAGGAGTCTGCTCCAGCATGGGCTTCCCATGGGCGTCAAGCCTCCTTTGGGGATTCATCTGCTCCGTTGTGGGGTTCTCCACATGCTTCAGGTGGATCTCTGCTCCACTGTGGCCCTCCATGAGCAAAGGGCCATCCTGCCTCACCTTGGTCTGCACCATGGGCTGCAGGGGAATCTGTGCTCCAGTGCCAGAAGCACCTCTTCCCCCTCCTTCTGCACTGACCTTGATGTCTGCAGAGCTGTTCCTCTCATGTATGCTCGCTGCTCTCTTCTCTGGCTACAGTTTACTTCTGCACAAATTTTTTTTTCTCTTCTTAAATCTGTTATCCCAGAGGAACTACCACTATTGCTGATGGGCTCAGACTTAGTAAGGGACAGGTCCACCTTGGAGCCAGCTGGCATTGGCTCCTTTGGACATGGGAGAAGTTTCTAGCAGCTTCTTAGAAAAGCCACTCCTGTAAACACCTCTGCCACCAAAACCTGGCCATGCAAACTCAATACAAATGCTTACCATACAATTAATGTTCCAGAGTTGTCCTTTTATCAAGTTCTCTTAAGCATTTCCTTTAAGTCATTGGTCCATATATCTGCACTAGCAGTAGTATTTGCCTTTGCCTTGTGGATGGAGATTGTGAAGTGCAAGATTGTGGCAGAAAATTCCTTTCAGTCAAGACATTAAACAGAACTGACACCTTTCCTGCAGTATTTGTTGTATTAGCTATACTTAAAAAGGGACGAAGTGCAAATGTAGCAGTAAATTTATCTACTGCAGTTGGTACATTTCCAGTGTCTCATGGGGCCCCTGTAGATTTGTGAAACGTTATTAATTTTTGAAATTTCATGTAATTTTGTCATTGCCCTATAGCTCTGACACCATGATATTAAAATAACAATAGTAATTAATATCAAAATGTAACAAAAGCTTATTTATTTTCCCTCAAGACCTCTGATCATGTCCTACAAAATCTGAGTCTTTTGTAAGAACTCTATTTCTGGAGATAATTTTATCAAATCAGGTATTTTGAATGATCACAGCTGTTATCCTTCCCCAAAGAATGGAGATTACCTTTGCCTTTTGTATATAGCTCAATCTTGCTGGTTTATAAAGACTGATATTTATTCCACCAGCTACTTTGTTAGGTAGGTATCACACAGCTCCCCAAAACTTATGTCTCCATGAGCATCTCCTCTGTCAGGTCTTGTATTAGAATTAGAAGAATCTTGCACAAGTAGATTATTTGCAGCTATCTGCTTCAGTCTTCTTTGAAAGGAATAGGTCCTCATTGAATAAGGACTTTCATACTCCCATTTGTGTGCAGAGACTAGAGAAAGTATGTACATTTTCCCTTTGAAGTTAGCACTCCTGTTAATTTGTGTTTTTCCTGCAGGGGTGACTTGATTAGCCAAAAATCTTTGGTGAAGTTCATTACAAAATAAAACTTGGCTTCTGAATCACCAGGGAAGTCTCTGTGAAGCTTAGGATCTGGGTAAGACGTGAACATTTAAATTAATATCTCTCATTTTACACTCAGAAAAAAACCACTTCACTGGCATTTGAAGTGATGAAACAAGTCCTTTTGATAAAAGAAAGGCAGTTCCTTCTATTATTTCTTTAACTTCTTATCAAAGACTTTTTTTGTTTTGCTTTGGTTTTTTGTTAAACAACAAAGACTATGCTTCAAGATCTCAATATCCATTGTTTTCACACTGAACTGAAAATATCTCAGGGGAGATAATAATTTGTTCAAATCTCCCTGACTTTGCAGTACAAAGAAAGTTATTTCTTCCTGTCTATATGGGCTCTGAGTTAAGATTTGAGAGAAAAAGATTTCATTTATTCTGATAATGTAATATTTGATGTTGTTGCAGAATAAATGGTAAAGCAGGTAGATCTAAGTGAGAGCTCTCTGTGTTTTTCTCCTAAAAAACCTCACAAAGATACTGTTCTGGGGAAAACATGGTAGAAATATTTGTGCAATGATCACAATGAATACATTTGTACCATGTCTAAACTGTTACAAATCTGAAATCCAATAAGATTACAATACCTTTGACTGGAAATGCAGTTAAGGACACTGCAAAAGAGATTGTATAAAAGCTGTAATGTATTTAATTTTATTTCATTTCAAAGGCTGTTGAAAAAACAATAAAAATATCTACTCTTTTCATGTTACCTGCCGAGATAAAGAATATCAGGCATAGATCTGGAATACTTGCAAGGTGTAAGTGTGGACGGGTGTAAAGTAGCTTCAGCTCCATTTGCTGCTGAATGTCTATACTCCTACTGTGAAAGATGCTGAAAAAAGACAGTTCCTTTACCTCAGCTGCTGTGTGCCCTTTCTGATGTGGGAAGCCTGTTAAAATCAAGCAGATTGAGTATTTTCAGTGTAAAGTTTGCTCTCTGAAATACCAAATCTTCAAAACTTAAATGATCCATAAGGAAATAACATTTTAGTTAAGAAGCAATAATTTTAAAATGTAATAAATTTAAATATTGTATGACATGGTATTGTATTGCGTACAGTTCACTAATTGGATCATCAGTTATTATATGTATTTGTTACCAAAATAATTAAAATGTTAATTACCAAATTCTGAGCCAGTTTTCAGCTAGAATGCCAACTCCTAACCCAGGAGCAAATATCAGCCTTCATGTAGGCTTTTACAATACTAAATCCTGGTTGGGAAAAAAAACCCCAGACATCAAAACTGAAATATGTCTATTCAATAGGAAAATCCAAATCCAATATATTTTCAGTACTAAAATCCAAGAAAATATTTCCTGTTTTCCAGAGGTGATTGCATTACTGAATTTCTGTTTGTTGTTTTGAAGTTTTGATTTCTCATTATTAAAACTGAACACATTATTTTATTAATATCTGTTCCCAAAGTGTGGACAGATATTTTTACTCAGCACATGTGGGTATGCAAACAGGACAGATTTGCTATATTTGTACCTTTGGAGGGCATCAGGAATTACACAGCTGGCAAAAGCTTCTTAAGAAATTTGGTGGCAGCAACATCCACCAGCACCCTGTCCCCTGACCTCACAAGGACCCACAGTTCATTGATCCTCCCTAGAAAGCCCCTTTGGTGCTGTCCAAAGAAAAACACCCTCTGCTCTCAATTTCTCCC
>VZTJ01005117.1:2304526-2388993 GCA_013397795.1 Orthonyx spaldingii | reverse complement strand
CCCCCCCCAATCTCTTTCTATCCCTTGAGCTCCTTATCCCATCCATGAAAGAGGTACTTGTGCTGCTGCTTTCTCTTCTCTTGCCATGCCAGCTTGTCTGACCAAACATCCTAATTTTGTGCCCTTTGTTATACTGTTCTTCAGGCCTAGTTCCAATTCCTTTAAAGTTTTTGCCCATACAAAAAGTCTTCATCTTTTCAACCTTCTTGTCTCTGAGTTTACTCACTACCCACCAGCTCTTGGGGATCTCCAGCTTTCTCAGTTATGACACACCCCCAGTTCCTTTTGCTTTTGTGTCTATGACTTGAGTGGTGGTGCAGCTGACAGTGCTAGGAGGTGCAGACTTAGGGGCGGAAGGGGAATTTGGGCACTTGGAATGAGCTTCTGAGGCAGCAAGGGGCTGTAGGGTATTTAAGTTTTGATGTGTAAAGGATTGCCTGTAGGTATCATTGTTGTCGCCCATCTGACTTCCTTCAGATCTGTTGCGTGCTACTGTCCAAGATTCTTCCTCTTCCCACGTGATCAGTGGAAATGACTAAAGTTACCTCCCACCTCCCTCCCTCTACCTTTTTAATTGCTGCAGATCCAGTTGTGCCTCCTGCAGAGGCTTCAAAGGCCGGTGTGCAAGGCTGCAGTTTTTAGAAGACTACTCATGATGCTGAAAGCTAAAGATTGTCATGTCTGGAAATGGTGGTTGCAATTACATGGAGTCATTCCTCTTGCAAGCATCAACAGTACCATCAACATCTATAAAGAGCATCTATATATGTATTTCTCAAAATCTATTTCAGATGGCTCAGCCCCAAACAAGACTTTTTATCCTTAATTTTAAAGCAAAACTTTTATATCTCTACTGGAGAAAAAAAGAAAAGGCTTAAATGAATGGATGTTTCTTTGGAAACAAAAAAGAAGCATGATTCTGATCTGAATTACCCTGTTTTGGTACCAAAATGTGTCTTTATTACAGGGTCCATTATTAAAAGTCACAGTTCTTGGCTCTTGTCTCCACTTTCCCACCCTCCACTCTGCCTCCTGAGAGAGGTTGTGTGCATGTAGTCATGTTTAGCTGCATCTCTGTTTGAAAAGTGTACTGGTCATGTTTAGGGTGTTATGAGAGGCAGATATGTGTTTGCCTTTCATTTAAGAGAAATTGGAGGAAACTGCCCAGTTTCCATTTTTGCCACTAGAAGGTTTCCCGTACTTCTTCTCTGAGGATATACTCCCTTTCATGCCTTCTGCCCTCACTTAGAGTAGTGATGAATACCTGGAAACATGCTGTTTTTCCTTGCTTAAGAGCAGGAGTGGAGCCATGTTGTACTTATGCACCTTCATTCTACAGGGGCTTGGATGGAGTACAGTGTCCCATTCCTGTGTAGGATCATGGAATAGGAACACGAAATGCCACCAAGACAGAGAGAAGAGCAGTTCTTAAGGGAGTCAGTCTGGCTTTGGGGAATTTGCTTCTGGGAATCTCTGCAAATGAACACAGAGATCATAAAAATTATCGTCATTGCTACCACAGTTTTATAGTTACCTGTTCTTGTTACTGTGACACTTCGTAGCCTCAGTCATGAATGGGGACTTCACCGTGTAAGGAAAGAATGGTTTATTCCCCTGTAATTGACAATCTAAGCTTGTGTTTGGCTGCTCCCTTTACTCCATATTAACACCTTTGGTTTAAAGTTTGAACAAAACCTTTGAGCCCATTGGTCCTACTTTTTGAAAAGCATTTTTTGAATTAAAAAAATGAACTGTGACTTTTCCATGTCCCCTACTTGACTGAAAATTCAACTTTAGATTGAGTTAAAGTCATGAAGATAGTTCCCAGGAGAGCTATCTTTGGCAGCAACATCAGCTTTACGGCTTTCTAGACTTCTGATGTTCCTGTGTCCTGCTTCTTCACCCTTCCTCTGCCACCTGGCTCATTGTACAATATATCCTAGCCTCGCTGTTTTTTAGGAATTGTGTGTATCCTTGGGAGGCTTTTTAAGCTAGATGACATATCTGATCTGATTTAGAGCACAGGACCCAGTTGTACTTGTTTATATGAAGGATTTGGAAATTGCTGTGGTAAAGCAGCAGCAATAAGTGGCAGGAATCATAATATCATAAAAAAATTTAGGTTGAGAGGGATCTCAGAAGGTACCAGCCTCTGGCTCAAGACCAGGCTACCATCAAAGATACAGCAGGTTGCTCCTGGCTTTATCCAATCAGATTTTAGACATCTTTAAGTATACAAAATCTTTAACCTCAGATCTACAATCTTAGTGCTAATAAAGGAGGAAAATATAGAGGCTACATGCCAGCTGTGTTATATTTTGATAGTTGAAGAGGTTTGTAGGCTATCACCCCTTCAGCTCTGTCAAAGCTTTGGAAATAGTTTATGTCTCAGAGGAATAATGGCAGCTCTGTAAAGTGGTTGCGCTTTGGTTAATGAGCCTTTTTTCATAATGTGGCTGATTATCTCAGGAGACATGAGCTGAAGGGTCTGCATTACTCCCAGTCTGAAACAAACCCAGGTAACTGTTCCGTGTATATAGTGAGGTACTGCACTGTATAGATACCCACGACTGTTCTTGGACAAGGTGCACATGATAAAAAGGAGTGGGTTTGGGAACGTGAGCCAGACTTCTCTATTCATGTGTTAGTGCTTGGATCTAATTCCTAATCTGATATCCAAAGAAGGCAGCCAAATCAGCTAAAGCTGCTGCAGTGCTTGTATCAGTCCATTTACTTGTGCATTAATTCTTTAACCACATATAAATGTCTGGTATATGAAGCATGAAACAAGTAAAGGATTTCTTTTTGTGCAACAGTGCTGCTAAATATTGACTTATTTTTTTCAAGATACTGAAAGCAGCTGAAAGGTAAGCATGCCAGGAAACTAAACCTGACTGCAAAACAATAATTCATTCAGTCAATTTGTCACTTAGCTGAAATTTGTGTTCCATTTAAAGAAAAAAGGAAAGAAGAAATAATGAACTCAGTGCATTAGCTTCTACTCATACAGTCTTGAAGTCATCTGGCTTCAGTGAAGAAAAAGAAAAAAAGGAATGTAACAATATTTATAGGATCTTTATTTAAATGAAAAGTTAAATGTAGATACAAAGTACTGAAGAACTTTTGCAGGCTTCTGAAATCCTTAAACACCCTCCCAGACAAATTGATGTAAAATCTTACTTTCACCCATTGCTTACAAAGGGAGCTAGAGAGTAACAGCTCTGCCTTCTGGTGCAAACTGCAGTGGAGCAATGTGGATTCATACTAGATTTACAAAGGCATTTGGGATGCTGGAAGATTGACTTCAGCAGGAGCTGACTATTCTCATTTCTGTGTCCTGTTAGGCACTAATATACCTGTGTGTGCTTTATCATTAAACCTTAGAAACAGAACTCTGGGGCCTGTGTTTTTTGTTGGGAAATATGCCTGTCCCCAGGGACTCAGGTGGAGAGATGCCATGCTGTCCAGGGACCAGACCAGCTGGAGGAAAATTAGAAGCAAATAGTGACAGCACAGCCGCAGCTTGCCACTGAACTCTGGAACGTACTGCCATGAATGCTTCTGCCTCAATCCCTTTGCCTGACTCACTTAACTACATATGGTTGCCTGTTACAGTCTGATAAAAAGTTATTTTTAGAGGTCAAAATCCTCTTCCTTTCAGAATATAATTATTTCTTCCCTTCTATTCAGTGTTAGAGCAAATATGACCTAAAAACGGTTCACATTTTAGTGCAGACCTCTTTCTAATTAAAAGAATTTCACCTATATTTTTTGATTGAATTTTCCAGGATTAGAAGGTGCACAGCATGACACTCTGGTCTCATCAAAGTGCAAGGCCTTTAGGGCACTGATGTTAGGTGTGTTGAGGCTCACCTCCACAGAGTGCGGGTGACTGATTGCAAGGTAAGTGAGACACAGACCACTTCACCTCGGATGCATCACAGCTTCACTTGGTGAAGCAACAATCCAGAAGCCTTCAGACTTGGAGAACACATTCTGTATCCAGGAATTTAGAAGTCAAACACTGACTTGGACTATAGACACATTAACTGCCAAAAAACCTGCCTCAATTTTAATTGCCCTACATATTAGTTCTGTTTCTCATCAACACCCTTCTTTGTCCCCTGTATTGTTGCTCTTCCCAAACATTGTATTGTATACTAGTTTTTAAGAATAATAGTTTGCAAATAGGTATTTTAGGCAATTTGGGGCTAATATAACAACTGAAATAAAACAGTCCCATCTTATTCACATAGGGGACATGTCAAAAAGGACACAAAACAAGAGACAGGGAAAAAAAGAAAATGAAAAAAAGTTAATAGGGAGGAAGATTATTCATCTGATATTAAAATGAACACATGTGAAATGGCTACTAAAACCAGCAATATGGATTGCAAATATGTATGCACCCAGCAAAACAGGGAGAGAAAGGTACATACAACCTGTCATACAATAAAGATCAGATCAGAGCCAGAGATGCCAGACAGAAGAAGCAAGCAGAAAAGAGGGTGTCAGAGAATTCATAAATGGCTTTGAGAAAAACAGATTCTCTATTTAGTAGACAATCTATAAAATTTCTTTAACATGAAAAAACTATAATAGTATTTTTCAGGATCTAAATTCCTCAAAGAATATTTGAAATTCTGGTAACCTTAAATTGCAATTATATGTGAAATGAAGAGCAAGGGTATTCATCAAAATAAATTTGTGGATTTTGTTTGTACAATGACAAGTCATTTGTGAATTATGGTGGAGTACATAATATTGAACTTATATATTTGTCTTGGAAGGAAAACAAAGTGTGCGAGTCCAGTTTCAGTGCAACTGCAGAAACGATGCACACACTAAGATGAGATGGGTACTCCTGCATGATATGTATAGGCAAGGTAGTACAAGAATTCAATGTTTCTTCATAATTTTGGTCTTAGCTGTCAAGGACGACACTGACTTAGCTTACAAGGCAGCCCTATAACTGATTGTAAAGTGCAAAGAAATTGCTTTATCTGTAAACTCTTCTTCAGGTTTCCTGAAATCAGTTTTCTCAGCTGCATGCACACTTTGCCTCTGTCATTACCACTACTGCAGTTTTGTCTTTCTTTTGAATTTTTTCCCCTTCTCATTATGATTTGCTATGACATGCAGCTTGAATAGGCAAAGTCTGTAAGCTAAGTTGAAAAAAAGTCTTTCCTCTTCCATCTCATACTATTAGAGATATTTTAAGCACCAAATAGAGTCAATACTACTCTCCTCCCCTTTTATTTGTACTGGTAACAATAATTGAGAAGTTCATGTTGAAAATAAATTACTAAAAATATTGCAGTGAAGAAAGAAGAAAAACTTAAGATGTGTTAACCTTGACATAGTAGCAGCAACAAGGTGGTTGTTCAGTCACCACATAAACCAATGGATCACACAGCCTAGAGAAAGAACAGATCTTTGTGAAATATTAGGTGCAAGAGAAGAACTTTAGTCTGATTCTTGTTTGCAGAATACAGTTGTTATTTTAAGTAAAATCAGACAAATCTTCAGCAGCTGTAAATCACTCCCTGGATTTATTTCTTTTTATTGTCTGTATTCTTACTGTCACAGAAGAGACAAAAGAAAGCTATTTTAGAAAAGTTTTAATTTTTTCTCATTAAAATCTACCACATTAGGAAGAACTTTTTCCTGTGCAGGTGATCATACAGTAGCACAGGTTGCCCAGAGATGTTGTGGAGTCTTGCTCACTGGAGATATTCAAGAACTGTCAGGACACAATCCTGTGCTGTGTGCTCTAGGATGACCCTGCTTGAGCAGGGAGGTGGGAGCAGATGATCCACTGCAGTCCCATTCAACCTGGAACATTCTGTGAATCTGTGATACTTTGCATCTATGATACTAAATATCTATGATCATAGGAGGACAAGTATTCCATAGGTGTGTAACTATGAGTTTTCAGTGTGAAAATATATCTACCGAGTCTTTACATACTGATGTTTCAATTCTAAAGTTAAATCTAATCTAGAGCAGGGGTTTTTTTCTATTTAAGGACAAACCTTATGAATATTTTGCAAGAGATGTAGGGAAGTGAACATAAACAACATTTTTTAGGACTTTTATTGTGAAGAATTGTGAGGCTGAAATGAAAATGAGATTATTAATCATGATTTTCCTGTTAACAATGTTCTGAATATTCACTTGGAAAGGAAAAATACAAATTAAAAATATTAGAAGAACACCTTATGGTATAAGGAGCTATATATTATAAATATCACACAGGGCCTGGCCAAGACCTAATTGCTATACAGAACAGAAATATTATTTTTCGATTTTTTCAGCCATTTCTTACAAATCATGGATGTCTACAGACAGCAGGGTCTCTTCACAGTAGTTCACTAACCAACATGGAGATTAAAGTCTTCAGGAGTAGTATTCATACATAACAGCTTGATTGGTGCTTTTCTGCTTACAGTTATCAAGTCAAACTCCCTCCAATTCCTCTTTATAGTCACGGAGAAGAAGGATTTTTAAATGCTTGCATCTTGTGAGTTACTGTAGAAAACCAGTTTGATTTTAACATTGCCTATGGGGAAGACTGTTAATGATTTTCTGAAAATCACTAAGTCCCCCTCTCTCTCCCCCTCCCCTTCCCCTTTTTGGTTTTTCCTTTAAACAATATAATCTTTATTTCCTGCCTGTGCCTCTATATTTCTTCAGCAGCAGCCCAGGGTTTACCCTCATAGCCTCAATACTAGCTACAGGCTTCTCTAGCTAAACCAGCTAGACTGTTTGATACTTTCACAGGGCTATGAGGATCTTATAATCTTATGATACCACAATACATATTCAAGAAATAAGATCCATTCTGAAATTCAAACCACCCTGGCATATATTAATAAAATTCTTTCCTGAGTTCCAAATGAATTTGCTGTCTTTGCATCTTAAAAAAAAAAAAAAAAAAAAAGCAAAAAACGTTTGCTTAACCATAAAAAGGTGGAATGAATGCAATTAAGCCATTTAAATATCAATCATTTAGACAAACAAAACCCACAAGTGCCCAAGTGTTCAGCCAGTCAATTTTATAACCACACAGAAAAGAATAAGAGTATTTTAATGGAAAAGCAAGCTAATTTGTAGTCTGCTACAACACAGCACTAAGCTTCTTGGATATACTGTGATTAGACATGGATTGCAGTAAAATAGCTACCAAGAAGCCACAAACTCTGATGGTATTACTGAGAAATCTAACTTTCCCACAGCCACATATAGGAGAAACAATGGTTGTGAAGGGGGAGTGGTGTTAATACTGAAGCTTAATGGAGCAAGACATGTTCATCAGAGAAGCTGGCTTTTGGATAAGCTCCAAACCCATAAAAATCTGCCTAAGAACATATGAAACCTGACAGAGAAGATGTCTCCTTATTTAAGAAATGTAATGCTGTAGTTCAATCACTGCAAAGTTGTTTGGGCATTTTAGTATCAAGGAATAACAGTAAAGAAACCAGAAAATGTATTTTTTCAGAATCCCCTTGATGCCATCTGCAGCTAATGTACCAAATGCCATTTCTGAATGCTTTGCAGCCACAAGGTGACAAAGTAGCTATCAATGAGATAAAGCTTGTTCTGCTTAGAACCCTACTTGCAGTTACAATAGGGAAGAGATAAATTACAGACTTCAATGATCTTTCTGGACGAAAGGAAAGGTTCGAGACAGTTACAGCTGAGATTAGCACTTTGGATAAGAGAGTGACAGGAGATGAAAGAAGACCAGAAGCCTGCAAGAAAGATCACAAGATGTAAAAGAAAAGACTCTAAAATATTCTGCTCATACAAATGCAAATGATCGTGGAATAATGAACTGAGCACCTGCAGGACAAAACTAAAGCAAGAAAAAAAAAATTGTAAACTAGCTGAATTAGCTGGTTTAAAATGACTTGAGTTTTTGCTGTCATTTGTGAATGAAACCTTTTGTTTTCAAACACCATGAAAAGTGAAAAGCAAAAAAAGGAAGCCCAGGAATGGAGATGCATTTTTTTTTTTCTTTGTCCAAGGACCTTGAGCATATTTTAAGTGAAACCCACATGCTATTAGATTTGAGAATATATCAAATATGCCTAATTTCTAGAAAGATCCAGAGGCAGGAATTGACTAAAATGAATATCAAGGAAATAGCTTCTGAAATAGCTGTGGAGTGTTTATAAAGATAGATACAATTTCTTGGCAGTGGACAGTTCTGTCTGATACAGTCTACTTGTTCATGGTAACAGCCTCGATGTCTGCACTGACACCTTAGGAAGAATCTAACTGCCTTTTCCTTGCAATTTTTTTGCTTTCAATATGAAGCTAGTTTAAGCCATAAGCCAGCACATTGATTTTGATGTTATGGCAGGTTTCCGTATGTGAAGGATTGGTCTGTCAGTGACTTTAATATAAATACTGTTAGTGCTTTATAACACATCACAGTGTTTAGTGCTACTGGTAATGTGCTCAAATGAGTGGTAATACAGTCTTTCTTTTAATGAGGTGGATCTATCATCAAATAAGCATATTAACTTGGAGATTTACTTTGAATCTGTGGATAGTGAAATCTTGGAGTATTTCCTAATAAAATGATCAATTTTTCTATCCAGTAATACATTGAGCTTTAGTGAGGAAAATCAGATTTTGTAAGTGTGCACTGATTGGAACAGTGGAAGCTTCAGAGACATAATCTGCCCATGTTTCTAAGGCAGACTCTTTCTACTTTAAGGATGTCAATGGTTAAGAAGGAATGTAGAGACAGAGAGAAACTTGGGGCCCAGCTGCTTTCCTGGCAGGAAGAATACATTAGATAATGTGTATCAACACAAACTGTGTTGGTTGAGTGTACTAACACAGCTTGCTACTTATTGATCTATTTGGTAATAAAAAATTATTCATTACTTTGGAGGTTTTGGGGATATGTGGATTTGTGAGAAGGCTTGCTGTATCTTTTCAGATCTCCAGGAATGCAAGAAAAATCTGCCATTGCAAAATATAACTTAATTCTCCCTCTTCCAGAGAAGACCTGGTAAATATGAACATTCTACATTCAAAATGTAATTGCAAAGAAAAAGACTCCTCTGATAGTAATTTTTCTAATCTTATCACTCAACAGGTGGAAGAGTTAGAAATAGGTAATGATTTTTGAATATTGGGATTTGACAGTATCGTTAAAGGTAAGATGCACAATGCATCTGCTAAGTGAAGAAATAGCATTCTGTGGGGGAAAATCTCAGGCTTTGAGACAAGATCATTTACAACAGGTCAAGGTGAGTCTATGGCAGGAGTCTGGAGAACTTTCAGGGGTTTTGGGTTGTAGTCTCATGCTTTAACCACAAAACTTAAAATGTATGGTCCTATGACATCTCATCCCATTGAATCACTGCTGTTTGATCTGCTAAACTGAGCGTGTGAAGATAGTGAAAGCTTTATTAATGTTAACAAAATACTTTCAAAGGAAGACTGTGACCTTCCAGTTTAATTATAGTTGTGAATATCTCTTCTCCAGATTATTGCATTTAATTTGGTCAGTGTGTGTTCAAACATAACTTGTTGCTCAATATTTTGTTTGTAGCTCTTGGAGATCCCATTTGTAATTGTTGCTCTGCTTACTTTGGTACCTCACAGCTACACAGAGATATTTGCCTTGAGTAAAATAAACTGATTAATGGTAAAATAGTAAGTAATCATGAACATGACTGGGCCTGAGTTGGATAGTCAAGCAATCTTTTGAGTCAAGGCTTGGAAAAACAAGGCTTTTGATAATTTTTACTAATCTTGTGGACTTCTGCTTGATTTACAAATGGACATAAATTTCAGATGTTGCAAGAATAAAGAATAATCACTGGCACTTGCTCAAGGACCATATTTAAAAAATATTGATTTAATTATTGATTCCTTATTGACCTGCCAACAATACCTTTTCAATTTAGTTCTGCACAAAAGGTGATTACCTCATGTTGAGAAGACCACAGATCTCAGACATTAAGCCATAGGCTGGGCTTCAGGACATTTATCATAATCTCTGGTTGTTCCTACACTGTTCCAGTAAAGAAACAACCTGTTCTGCCAGCTTCCTAAGTGGTGATTTCAGTGATAGACAAATTCATAGGATTACCTTCTCAAAATCTTTTCTTTTATTCATGCTTTGTCCATATGTCAGCCTGTGGATGTCATTTTTTTTCCACCCAAAATGTGTAATCTTCTTCCACATCTAAAGCTCTTTGAGCACTAGTTTGTAGATAATGTCTTTGAACTCTAAATCCAACTTCTTGGGAAGCTTTAGCAAGGTCTAGAGGACCTAAGGGCAAATGGGAAAAAAGATAGGATTTCAGGAAACTTTGCATCATTTAGCGGTGTTTTGGGACCTTAGCATCCCTGTTAGAAATATGATCTGTTGCTGGGATATTCATGTCAGGATTAATATTGAACTCAGAATTGATGGGAGTTGTTCTGTGCACAGGAGTCTGTAAGGTTATAAAATCAGAACTCTTGATTACAAAGAAATAAAAAATGCTCTTACATGAAAATGATTTTGTTTACAGGCAGTGAGAAATGTAAGGTTTTCTTTAGCTCTGCACAGATTATTGAGCATTTATCAAGTTGGCCTCCATGTTTATTTATACTGAGACTTTGCAGCAGCAAATATTTGATTTATAGCAAAACATAATAGGTGTGGTAGAAGAAGCTTTGGAAAACAAAAGTAACTGTGTGTGTATTTTTACATGAGTATATCTCCTTAATTAGCTACAGCCCTTATAAAACAGCCACTGCAATTCTGCTTTTTTGCTGCAATGAGGATGCTCTGGACTTTCTTCTCACTATTGCTTCTGCACAAGATGATTTAAAATTTATTGACTTATTTGTGTAATTTCATGCTGGGAATCGACTTTATATCAGTGCTTGGGAATGTGTTTGGTAACTGTGAAAATATCCTTCCCACATCACTTCCTTGCTTGAATATGTAACACCGTTAGAGACTGTAAAACAGAGGGCTATGCTAGAAGGCGAAAGACAGGTTTATGGAAAGGGGACAGCACCACATACCAACTGTGAAGGCTCCCTTGTATCTGTCTTCTGCTCCTACCATAAAGCTAACTGCCTTTTCCAAGGGTGACAAGTAATTCACAGTCCTTACAATAGACTCATTTCTGCTGACACAAGAGTTTTCTTATAAAAGACATTTCTAAAAGAAATTATTACTATCTCACTGGATAACACAATCTGTTCCTAATCAGTATTTTGTGATACAAATAGGTGGATGTTCAGATATTCTTCTATATCCAGGAAGAAATTTCCCAGTTAATGAATCACAGAACAAGTAATTCAACAAGATAATTAGCCATGTAATAATTACATTAAGTAAAATAGAAAGAAGCTTCAGTTAAACTGCATTTCACTTGCACAAACTAATTCCTACACTGAGGAAAGAACCAATATTTGCATTTGAACTCACTGGATAAAGGATTGGTTTATAATGACACTATTTAACATATGCAGATTAGACTACAGAAGATTTTGTATTGAAACTCAATGAGAAGAAATGAAAATTCTGTATCTGAATATACAACCTGACCTTATGATTACCGATAAGTTTCTCTGTATCAGAAAAATACAGCTTAATCACTTTAAAGCCTTGAATAATCTAAAGCATTACTCCAACAGAAGAGCTAGCCAACAAATTATCACTTGTCTCAAAGAGATGTGGAGCACTCTTAGCCTCTTAATACTACTGAGAAAATGTCATTAGCTGAGCACTTTTCACTTTGAAAGTCAGAGGTAAAGCCCTTACTTTATGTGCTCCCCTCAGCTCTTACGTGACAGACTGAGCATGAAGCATCTCAAGTTGGTAGATTCTAACCCTGGTAGGATGGAGACTAAGCTAATACCACTGAACTAATCTAGAGGGCTACAGCCAAACTGATGAGAACCGTGACAAGAGCATTGTGTTACTACTGTGAATAACCAAACTAATTTTCCTCCACAACCACAACAAAAGAGTGCTTAACGTAAAACTTGCCTAGGGATGAATTGGCAACATCCCCAAAAAGCAAATGCTTGTGGGTCAGATCCCTGCATGCATAGCTCCACATCAGTGCTAGGTTTATTCTTTGGAATCTTATCTTGCCAAAGAAACAGCAGCAAAGTCTTTAACCACCATACACTTGTGTATGGTGTTTTGCATTCAGAGCTTAAAAATTCCCACAGGGTGAGATGTGATCAGGAAAGGTTTATCTGCACTGTGCCTGGTTTGATACCTGCTGGCTTGATAATTATCAAGGAACTAAATGCCCATTTGGACTCCTCTTTATTTACTTTAAATGCAATGCATTCAGCATTATCTGGTATCTCCGGTGCCTACTCAAAAACACATTAGTTGCAGTCATCTCATTTTTTTCACCATCTGTTAATGCTGCAAGATTTTTGTCCTAGGGACCGTATTTTTGGCATCGCAGGCAAGATGGCAATGATACCTGTTACTGTTCTTCCTCAGCACATACCCCCATCCCTACACAAGGTGTAGAAAGACCTCTTTTTACTTGTGTATGTGTTTTGAGGCTCATGCCCCTTATGCTATAACTTTCGATGCGTTTGTCTGTCTCAAGCTGGAACCTTCATGAAAGACTTTAGGGAAAATTTTCAAGCTGTGTGCAAGAGTAAAATGAGGAAAACTGTACTATTTTGCTCATGTTAAAAAAACCTCTTGTGCTTTTTTCCTTGATTTGCTTTAGTTCACCTAGCCTTTGGAGAAGAACTTGAAAACTAGACGTGCCAAGGGCTTTGTTGTGTAAGAGAACATAGACTTAAGCTGAATCACTTAAGTCTTTCAAATTCACAATTTGCACAGGTTATGTAGAGACCTCAAACCACTTTGTGCTTTGGGTATCCTCTTGCCACGTTTTCTCTGCTGCAACTGGCTGAACTTGGGCCAAGTCCTAGAACTGTTTTTTGTGAGTTGCCAGTGACCTCCTTTCCAGTTTCAGAGGTTTGGAAGCGTCCTCTTGTGTTACTGATTTTTTCTGCAGTTACTTCAAGTAACACCTTCATATAAGTTCCTTAAGAAACTATTATTAATGATCTTAAAAATGACTTAAAATCAGGATTTTTTTTGGTCTCTGGTGCTGCTATTTGCAGCAAGTAACTCTCATGGGTAAAAATCTCCTTTTTCTACCAATCTTACTTACATTCATAGCTGATTTATTCCTTTTTTTTTTTTTTTTTTGTTATATATAAAGTATGCTTCAGTGTAAATCTCTTTTTCCACCTTTTTTTTTCCATGTGATAGACTCTCCATGTACTTTTTTTACTGAGTAGCTCCTCTGCATCCTTCCCAACTCAAATCCATATTTCTTGCACACAGGTGTGACAGAGGAGGACTTCAGATGATCTATGTCAGATACTATTCAGCATTTTTCTAAGAACTTGAATGATGGAAGAAGGAGTACGCATTTCAAGCAGCAATTTGGCAGTAGGAAGTAATAAATATATATTCTATATTTAGATAATTCTATACTGAATTATCAAGGAGAATGTGCCATCTTGATGGTAGGAAATCACAAAAGAATTTTTTTTAAATAGTTGTCAGTTAGGAATAATTTAGATAGGGCAGATCTGAATAGATTTGGGAGATGTGGGTTAGACATGGGTTTCACATAGCCATTGCTGGCCAATTAATAGTAACATCTTTTTTCTGTTCTTGAAAGAATATCCTTCCTCTCAGTGTTAGGTGTCTTCATCTTATCCCTTTTATTAATTTATTCCAATTAATTTCTTAATATCCTTAGCTTACTGAGTAATATTCAGATCCTTTTATGTCTCCCAATTTTGTGTGACTGGAAATTGTATCAGCACACTCCTTGCTTTTACACTGAGTGACTAATGAAAAAATTAAATAAGATAAAACCAAGACAAACCATCAAGAAACTCAGCCCTATTAAAATACATCTAGATTGAGCACATGGCCCGTTTTTTGTTTTTGTTTTTGTTTTTGGTTTTGGTTTTTTTCCTTAAAATGCTCCTTCTAACAGCATTACAGGTTTTGTACGAGAGCTACATTTTCTCTTGTATAACTGATAATTTCCCATGTGGTGCTGTACTTTGCTCTAATCCAAACAGACTGACAAGCTTCCTTCCCCTTGTGTAGAAAAGCAGTTATTTTATTAAGTGTAAGTGTCAGGATAGTCTTACCAGATCTTTTTGGTAAATCTACATAATATTTTGCTTTTTACATTTTGATTTTGTGCCTTTTTTTTTTTTTAAGTTATCTTTCCTCAGAAATCTGTACTTCTTCCTTTCTGCACCACTGAAGTAAGCATAACAAATCTCCAGTTCTGTATCTTTTAACTTTCCCCTGTAACTGTAGGGATTTTTATGTGACAGCTCTCCATTACTGATGCCAGCTTTTTGCATACATCAAGCCAAGTTAGGCAACCTATTGTTTCATTTGTTATCCTTTTCAGAACTCTCATAATGATGAACCCCCTCCATATGAAAGCCTTAGCCTCTGAGTTTTCCTTCCATCTTGGATGCAGAAATCTCTTTTTTTTTTCATTACTGCTAGGCATTCTTTCTGTGTTATATTGATTTTGGTCTCTCCATATCTTTGCTCGACAGCTGCCAAGCTTTTTCTTCCTCTTCCCCTCCCTCCTCTTTTTCTGTATGGCTGACAAGTCTTTTATTTATATTTTTTAAATCGAATTTGTAATGTGTATGACAGTCTAAATTTTGTATCCTTTTATATTATTGTCTGTGCAATCTTAATGCTGTCTTTGCTGATGAGTGTTTTTTTCTTCATTCTTTGTCAGCCCTTCATTTTTTCTTACTTTACTTGATGTTTTGCTCATCTGTTTTTTTTTATATAACATTCTCATTAATTACTGCTATTAAATCTGAAAAAATAACACCATCTGATAAAGCGACATTTGTAACAAAAGATATTACACTGTACACTATGGATTTCCCAAAGTATCTTTAAAAGGTGTACTAACAAAGTTGAAGCACTGTATTTCTGCATGTCATTGCAGAAAAGAAAAATATTTTAAGGTTTCTTGCCTTCTCCTGTTTTACTTTTGAATACAGCTCTCCAGTTCATTAAAAAAGTGAATATTTTATTTTTCAAAATTATGTAAAAGGGTATTAAATTTTGTTCAAAGGAAAGAAGAAAGAAACAGAAATATTCTGAATTAATTTTTCATCTTCTCCCTTGCAGTCAGAAAATCTCTCTTAGAAGTCTGTCTTAATTTTCTGTTTCCTCTACAGACGAGCACTGTGGCTGTAAGTGGGTGCATGACTCCTTAATGCTTATTGTGGATAAGGCTCTAAAGGTTTGTCTGTATTTGAAAGGTTTATGCTGCTTTATCAGAAAGGCTCTGTATTGTAATATAGCTGTGTTTTCTGACCTGACTGGTGAGCCAGAAAATTCCAGAATGGCTGTTTCAGAGAATTTGTAGTGGACAGGCCAATACTAAACAGTTTAGTTAAAGGTGCTAATTGAAATGCACTGCACTGGCAAGAAATTAACATGGGGCTTGTAAGATGCAAAATCCTTTGAAAATGTAGAATGGTGTAAGACTGTCAGAAATAAAAGCTGAAAATAAGTGTATCTCCTAGTCAGGTAATATAGTATAAGCTATATATCTTTATAAGCTTCTAATTCCAAATGAAAACATGTCTGAAAATTGTTAAAATTAGCAGTATTTCAAAACTATTGTTTTCAAAATGTAGCAACTCATAAATAAAATCAAATTACCATGACATACTAAACTGTGATCATGTTTATAATCACAGAGAGTAGCATTATTTCAGCTTAACTAACACTTTTATTCTGTTTTTGGTGTGCTGTTTAATTGCTCAATTAAGATTTCTAAGTATTTTAGAAAGACAGAGAATTTCACTAAATACTCATATATTTGGGTATAAAAATTAACAATTACATTTAAAATTTTTCTTTTAAAATGTTTTTGCTGTTTGTTTGATAAATACGGCAACACTATGGTCTCAGTTTGACAAGGATTTCACATTTGTCTTCAGATTGACTTCACTGTGTTGTAAATATGTTCTTGAAAGTCAGTTCATGCAAAATGCCTTGCTAATAGATGGCTGAGAGAAGGTTGATATTGTGAATTAATCATCAAAGGGAACATCTTATGATTTTGTGCCAGTATTCACTATTGCAGTATCTACTCACCTTCTATACCCAGCTGATGGCTGGCCTGAAGGCTCAGAGTCACATTTAACATTGTCATTTCAGGAGTAAAGCTCTTGAGGTCATGGACATTAGAAGTTTATTCTAAAAATGTGAGTAATTTGGTTTTATTGTTGTTGATGTTGATTTATCTTTATTGGCTGGATGGTGAGAGTTTTTCTGTAGGAAGAGTGGTACTGCTATGAGTATCATTGTTTTGAGGAGAGGACATAGAACATGCACCTCCTCTACTCAATTGTGCAGCTCTTTCCAAGTCGCTGGCTCTTTCTTATCCCTTGTGTGTTCAGGCGCAAAAGTGGATTGACTCTAATTCCATTAAAATCAGTGAGTGTATTAAAGTTAAGCCATCATGGATAAATGGATAAAATAAAAGGGAGTATGTCAGTGCTGCATTATTTAATGTGGATTCATTTCTGGGGCATGACTTTCAGAAGACACTCGAGGCTTCAGTGCTGTTTGGATAGGTTTTGTGTACTGTATAAAACCATGCATTTCCTCTTCTCATTGCTCAGGAAACCATAGGGTCATACTGGAATGTCACATTTATTTCTTATTTATCAGTGCATATGTTCCTGTATTGAATTACATGTACTTTTATCTAATTTCACAACTTAATTTCCAAGATTCAGACTGATCATGATGGCTCTTTGTGACTATTGACTCCTGCAAAATTCTTTGAGCTTTCCTATCCCAAGAGGCAAACAGAAGTGACATTAATTTGCATTCAGGAATAATATTACCTGTAATTTTCTAAAATGCTGTTTTACCATGGCCAGATTTCTGGGTGACTAACTATGAAATTACTGCTTCTTTATAAATGCTTAATTTCAGTGCATAATGGAAACCATTATACAGTGCCCAAAGGCTGATATGGTAAGTGGCTTTCAGAGCTTTTAATTTCATAACAATTTTTGTTGAATTAGTTATAGGATATATAAAGAAATAGTAAAAAGTTTGCTCTGGTTTGCCAGAAACTTTACTTATGTGCCAGACAAACCTGAAGGTTGTGCCTTCATATTAATTGGCAGGGCATGTCTAGCCTAGACTGCCAGCTGAATAAAAACATTTTTTTTTGCCAGAAAATTAAATTACTGATAGCTTATCTGAAAGATTATTTGGCCTTTGTGTCTTGCTACTTGCTAAGTGACATAGAAACAAATATCAGTGTGAAAAATCTTATTTTAAAACATGGACTGAAATATTTTAGGATGATGGGCTTGCACAGTGTGGAAATGTACTTCAGGATGGGAGAGAGAGGCATTGTCAGCATTTAAGGGATGAAAGATTCCACTCTTTTGCTTCTCTTTTCTGTAGTTTTCTGGTTTTATACCTACCAAGGTCCTGAGCACCCTAGAACTAGAGCTCCCACTTCTTCAAATATTTTATATGCCTTTATATTGATGAATATTAGAAGCCAATATCCTTGCTTTACTCAAAGCTAAACTGTATTTCCATCCCAAAGCATCCTTACAAGATGTAAGCTAATTGTAGGGCTGAGCTAACACTAAAAACAGTGGTAGACTGAATCCCTAATTAGGAACATAAAGGTAACAAATTGTTCGTGTAAAACCACATTGCTAGAAGAAGAATATTCCTCATCTGACTAACCTTACCTTTACATGCTTACCTGAGTTGAGTTCAGAAGAGGGTGGAATTTTCTTGCAAGATGACATGTCTCTGTTAAAATATCAATTGCAAAGCCCTGCTGACAGTATGTACTGTCAGTACATACTAATGTCTTCAGGAACCCAGTATTACATTCACGGCATTTTAAAATCTGCTTCAATACATTAGACTGAACAGTGTTAGCAGAAGAAAGTGTGGGTTACATTTCTAAAAGCTATATTAATACAAAATGTTGAAACTTGTTACTATGTAGTTAACCAAACTGTAGTTCCTCCAAAGTTGATGGGTAATTCTTATCAACTGCTTGGAGGAATTCACCAGACAACATCATTAATGTTAATGCTCTCCTGAAACTACACCAGTATTACAAATCCTTCTTTATATGTTAATTTACCAAAAAACAGTACTCAGAATTAAAACTTAGAAGTCAGATTTTTGTAGGTCCATCAACAGTCATTGCTTAAGTGAGGGTCTAAATATTGACTTATTGACCTAGCTTATTTCCCTCCCCCGCCCAGTCTCAGTGATTCCAAGACTGCACATGTTCTGCCTTCTGATACCCTGCCTTGGTCAGAATCAAACCTGTTCACATCCAAACTGCTTGAATCCAACCTAGAAAAGAGTAGCTATTTGGTGAGAGATGGGATAAGAGAGGTGACAAAGCTTCAATCCTGTGTTCCCACTGGCAGGAATTGAAGCATACCTTAGCCTGCAAGAATCAAGGCTCTCACTGCACCTCCAGCACTTCTTCGATGTGACACGAAATGTCATAATGCAGGAAGGGCTCTTCTTACCCCAATGAGAAACCCATAACCTGAGAGCATTAGTTATGGACATTTTCTGGATGGAGGTCCTGTCATGCAGTATACAGATCAAATCTTCTGTCACAATTTAATCCTCTCATAACACCAAGTGCATTTAAATTTAGGAATATTTTCCATTGCTAGTCTTGAATTTTTTCATACTGTAGTTACTTTAGCAGTCAGCTGAGACCAGAAGTTCTTCAGGGCTTCAGGAGGTGAAAAAGACCCTGATAATAACAGGAGAATATGCTTTTTTAAAGGAAAAAACTGTTTTGTTCATAGAATTCTGGCCTTGAAATACAGGAATGTTGTGCAAAGACCATAAACACACAAAAAATTTCCATACTTCTAAAATGAACCCAAAACTCTGTTGCAACAGTTAAACCTAAATAGGCTTTATTTTTACCTTGTCCCCTGGTCCAGAAAAAACAGATATATTTACCAGAAGTGCATGAATATAGATTCAGTACTTTTTTACATGATGTGTTCTGCCTCAAACAGTAACTAATTCAGCAAGTCCTGCTGTACAGAAGTCAGACTGCAAGATCACTGGAATCTCTTCTGGCCTAGTAACGAATGAATGTATGGTTTTATGTCAGGAATAAGCTATTAATTGGGACTACCTCTCTGAACATCTTTTGTCTCTGTACCTGACTAAAACAGTGTCAATTGGTCTTTACTCTGAAGACCAGGAAAAAGCAGTCAGGGTTGTAGGCTAGTAATCAATATGAATGTGTATTACTACACTTTCCCCTTGGCAGGCTGTGTCAAATTCCTTGAAGATGTTTAAAAGTATTCCCAAATATTCTCCAAATAAATTATGAAAATTACTTCCTTGGAAAGTGCTGCCTTAAGCAGGAAAAAAAAAAATCTACACCATTGGAAGGTCAATGCTATGAAAACAGCATCAATTTTCTTGATCAATTGATAGTTCAGAAGCAATTTGGTGTGAGTCTTCAGTTCTGACAGTACATGTGACTTTGGCTATATGCCAAATATATGCCTGGATATATGCAGCAAGTAAACAAAAAGTGGTAGAAATGATCTTGATCTCTTATGTTCAATGTGCTATGACAAATAAGAGTGACACTTAAATATAGCTGCCAAAGCTATCTGTAATAAAAGTGCAAGACAAAAAAAAAATAATTACAGCAGTCCCTAAATTGAAGAAGCACTGATCATTGTGGGTGGCAGTAAATCTACTGGTATTAAAGTTTTCTGGAATGAGATGCCAAGGATAAAAATAAATAACTGTACAATTTGTTAGGCCTTCTTTCTTTGAAGGGCTTGCCATCCATATGGAAGGATTAGAAAAAGTCTTAGGATGCACACAAAATTTGTATTTGCACGTGAAAAGGCATTGGACATATGAAGAGAGGTGGGAGAGCAAGTGTGAAGTTAGAGCCTTGTAATAATTTTTCTTCACTTTATTATCTAAGTAGTTTTGAGGTGACTGTCAGGAAAAAAAACTGCTAAAAAAATAATGCAGATATACAGTAGCTGGTGCACAGGGAGACATGAAAACAAATATTAGAAAGTGTGCAAAAAGTCTCCTTTAAAAGCTTTTCTATCTCCTGAGGTTTTAAGAAGAGAATCAATTCAAATGCCTCTCCACTCTGTAAACATATGAGAAAATAGTGGGAAATAGTTACATCTAATGCATTTTGGTATTGTACATCATGTTAGTATCTTTTAAAAGGCTGATGCCAAATTTCAGAGATTTTTAGAACAGTGCCTGTGGTTTTCTGTGTGACTGAATTTAAGATTTTTTTTTAGTATTTTGGTTTTTTAATTCTTTTTGTTTTTAAGGAAAGAACAAAGACTGTTTTCACTTATGTTCCACATTTTCTCCTTAAATGCAATACAAAATGTTGGTTTTATTTCTCTATTTTATCTCATCAGGGCAATGCATTTCTTAATAAACATAGACTCTTATTTTCTTACCTTGGAGGAGCTGATCTTTTTGGAGTAACAGCATTTTTATGTTATTGTAATTTTCTAGCTTTGAATGAAACCATTCTTTCCTTACTTTGGACAGATTGTCAGACTTTATTTTATAGTCCACAATATCCCTTTTTCCCTATGTGACTTCAGTGACTTGCCCTTCACACAGCAGCATATACCTCCATAGCTTTTCATATGCATTTAAAATGAAGACCCCATGGAAATCTGTCAGTGTGTACCAGGAGAAGGTGGATATAATACTACAGAGAGTTCAACTCTGCCTCTTACTGTAGAAATCTGCATCTGTAGGAAATAGGTTCACACATTTGTTTAACAAGTGAAGGTTGCTTTAGGAATCTTTGATCAAAATATGTGTGAAAAATACTCAAATGACAATTTTGAGTTTTCTATTGGTCCAGCAAAGGTTGCCAAAGACTACATCAATATCTGCTCTCATAGCATATCCTGCAAAGCTTCAAGCTTAACTTCATGATGTTGAAAATCTTTGAAAATCCTTGAAAAAGTTATTGAAAACCTTTAATTTATATCTAGGAATACTTCATATATAGGGCTTGCAACCCTTACAATAATTTACCCCTCTTCTTCCCACTCGAATGAATCTATGCAATTTTCTTTAATTCCTGATATAACCTCAGGAGACAAACTCATTGATCTTTCCCTCTAAAGGGAACTTGGTAGCTTAGAGTTCATAAAATTTGAAAAACGCAGATTGCTTCAAATTATGTCCTTATTGACATTAACAGTCATTTTGCAGTGATACAGCCCAGTCTCTCAATTTCACTCAATGCATCTGGAGTGAGTCATTAGCCTGTATGAGTTTTTATTAACTTTAATAGCAATATTTTTCTCTCTTATTTCTTTGTGGGTTTTTAATTCCTTGGTGTCTGCTTCTGCCTAGAATTTCTATTTCACACACTGCAATTCATATATCCCTAAAGAAATGCAGCATCCACTTCATGCTATTGCAAAGGGTATATGATTCTTGGGTCTTTATTTTTTCTGTTTGTTTATATAATTTTGATATCTGATTGAATCTTTCTCCTTGTGTATTCATTTTTTTTCTTAAAAATATCTTGCAAGGGCTTTTTTCTATACCTTATATTTGAACTTCCAAATATAGCACATTATGTTCACTGACTCTTTTACCCACAACAGTATTTCTGCTTGCAAAGAAATGTGCTGAGACAGGTGCAATTTTCTTCACATACGGAAAGAATGACATGATGCATTGCTCGTCCCTGATACCTATTTTTGCATGTGTATAATTGCATCTACCTTGAAAAACAGATTGGTTTTTTCTTTTTTAAATGAGTATTTTGTTAACCTTCACAAGATAAAAACAAAGGATGCTTAAAAAGAAATTGAAATTGTAACATGTCTTCAATTCTGTAATTCATTGTTGATCAAATCTTCACATAGTACTAATAGGAGTTTGTAAATGATGATCTCATTATAGGTAAGGTTGAAATATTTAATGTCAGTCACTGCATTTCTTTAAAAAGCACTGTACTTAGTAACTATTGTAATTATACCAGGAGACATAAGAGATTAGTGCAACAAGTGACCTAGCTTTAATAATGTCATAAGAATCTGTAATTGCAAAATTATTCACTGTGTTATAAATGTTCACTAACATAATATTCAGGTCACTTATCATTTGTAGCACTTCATGAAGTAAGCAATTATTTTTTCCAGTGTACAAATATCAATTCCATTAATTTTAGTAAGTCCCTCACTTGCAATCCCAAGAGCCGTATATTTAGGCATAGTACCAAATGCCTTCAGCTGTGACTGTAAAACGTATTCGACAGCATTTGGCTGCCAGCTTCCTAAATCTCGGTACTGGCCATACCTGGAAAGATTTAGAGGTCAAGTTTGAGTTAAGAACTCAGAACTGCATAAAAGTGTCTGCAACCTACTCTAAAACAGATATCGACAATATGTTCCAGATTTCTTTCTTTCCAGGTAGATTGTGTGCATCTATGTCCGTCCATCCATCCATCCATGTCAATCTATATCACAATATTTTAATATTGTATCTCCAAGACTTAGGTCAACCTGAAAATTAAAAAGAGCTCCAAAACACAACAAATGGAATGAAAATGGAAAACCTGATAATAATCTCTGTGTGGGATTTTTTTTTTTCTATTCTGTAAGAAATATTATTATTCAGAAAGTTGAGGCATAGGTCTGGTTCTTTCATTCTCTTAACTGCACTGAGCTATTGTCAGAATGAATAAAAACCCCAAATTTGCCCTGTGAAGATGAATAAGTCATCTGCAAAAGCAGCTTTCCTTTGAGTTCCCTGGTGTTTTCTGCCAGTGTCTACATCTGGGGGAACCTGCTGGACTGATCCAAAAAAAACCCACTGCATGGTGCTTCTCCAAATCCAATAATGGCTAAGGTGTTATTATAACAGATAGAATTTCCCAGGTATTTTGTATTCCTTACCTTTTTACCGTTCGGTGTTTGCCTTCACTTATTGCTTGATACTGTACATTTCATTCAAAGTCTTGAGATTAGGGAATTCGTTAATACACGTGAATTGAGCCATGCATATTGTGAATCTTTCCTCTAGGTACCTTCTGAAGACAAGCAATAACACCTGTATTGTGAAATCTCAAATGAAAAAGGGCTTAAAAAACCAAAACACACTAGGTCTGAAAACTGGAGATGCTTCAAAATTGTATTGCCCAAGTATTATCCTAATTAAAACTACATTTGGGGTGAGAAGACAATAGTTATGTGCAAATATTTTCCTTCTGAAAACCCTCCACCTACTAGTACTATCTTACTAAATAAGGTGCAATTCCTCTTGCCCAATTTCAACTCTGTAATAGGTGTCTGGTCTAAGAAAGTCAAACTCCCTGTGCAGTTGAGAAAAGTTGAGGTAGAGGAGAAACTTTAGAGAATAGCTCATGTACCTTAGACAGGTTGAAAAGAATTGCTTCTGAAAACAAATCTTCCTTTCGAGTAGCTGTAATGGAAGCCTCAATTTCTCCTTATGGAGTCTGCATGGTCATCGTGCTGACACTGGGCTTAGACTGGATGCCCAGCTTTCTGATGGCTGGTATGTCCGATGAATACCACCTGTATTATCTTTAGCACAGAAATGCAGTATCCTTGATCCTGCTTTTAGAGGTAGCATCATCCAGGAAGCAGATTAGAAATCTTGAATCTTACCAGGAAAGTCTCTCTTGCCCTTCCTAAATAGCTCCTTCCAAAAGCTCCAGACATGAATTTCAAAAAGTTTCAACAAAAGTATGAAATTTTCAACAGTTTATGTGAAAACAGGATTAGACCAGTACCAAACTTTGCTGAAAACGTAATTCATGATGCTCATACTGCACATCTGCTGGCTTTATTTGGAGACTGAAGAGGTGGTTTTTCAACCTCATCTGCTTACTTCTGGCTTCCAAAATCTCCTGTAAATTCTGCCTAATGGGATTTTCTAGGAGTGGGAATATAAAACATGTTGTCATACCAAGCATACACTAAGGCTTTCTCCAGCATTGTTAGCTATTGATAGCAAGAGCATACCCTGCACTGAATTGTCAGGAAAAAATTTTGGAAACATTACCTAGAACAGTGACTTGTCTTTTCCCAAATACCATTACCAAAGGTATTGTCTATTGGCTAGCATTTCTAGGGTGTAATTTCCATGCTGTTGCTGCTTTTTCTTGCAAACTGGGTCTAATTTGTTTTGTGGTTATAACTTAGAGTTTATATTTCACTTCCATTACCTCTTATTTTTACAGTTTATTTTGCAGGTTTTGTCATTGATAAGAAATTCAGAGGAGAGAAGGTGACCTAATGGAAGCCTTTTGGTACCTGAAAGTGGACTACAAGAGAGTTGGAGAGGAATTTTTTACAAGGGCATGTAGAGACAGGATAAGGGGAAATGTCTCTAAACTGACAGAGAACAGGTTTAGATTAGATTTAAGAAAGAAATCCTTTACTGTGAGTGTGTGGCACTGGAACAGGTTGCCCAGAGAAGTTGTAGAGGCCCCATCCCTGGAAATGTTAAATGCCAGGTTGGATGGGGTTTTGAGCAATATGGTCTAGTGGAAAGTGTCCTTGCCTATGGAACTGGATGATCTTTAAGGTCTCTTCCAACCCAAATGATTCTATGGCGCTATGATCTAGATATTTTACCTAAGCTCTAAGTTATTTTTCTACTTCTAATGCTATTCCTCTGTAATGTTCAGTCACTAAAAAGAGCACCCCACAGATCCCTTAATATCCAGAGTGGCTAGTTTTCTGTATTATAAGTGGAGATACTACATAGCTGAATTCAGACGATAATAAGTAAGATCATATGCTATGTTCCAGTGAAATTATTTTATATCATTATATGTTGCTGTTAAATGATATAAAATGCATAACTGACATTTATTATATGCTGATGAAGTGATTTACAAAAAGAATTTATGTAAACTAACAAATTTCTGTGGTTTATATTTTTAATGAATAGAGTACAGAAAGCTGATGTTACTACAGTTCTCTGTTTGACTTGTACAGATCTAGGGCAAATTAATTCCTGGTATAGTGCCATTAATTTGATGGGAGTTACATCAGAGATATGAAATCATTCAGTTATTGCTAACACCATCTGGAAATTTATAATGCCACAGCAATGTTTCACTTGCTGAAGACACATTCATCCTTTTTGTTTAGTATGGGAAGACAGGGATTAAAAATTGAAGATCACTTTAGCTTGCTCTATATCTTCTTGAATTCCCTTGTAGGCTTTGTTATGTTTGGATGGCAAGATGTGAATTTAAATAGTATTTAAGTAAGTGTAATAGTGCAATCAAGAAGAGACCAAATAGGTCTCATGAGGCAAAACATTTTCATGAATATCAACATAACCCTTTTACAGGGGAGTTGATCTATAAAAGTGACGTTTCTTTTGGTGTGTGCAGATAGCTGTTTCTGCCTGTCCTTCCTGACACAAATTTGTATCTCTGTTTCAATGCTGGCATGTTGGAACCTCACTCCTAGGATCAGAACAGATCTGTATCAGAAAGTTCATCTCAATTCTGTCATGGTTTACCATAATGCAAAATTCTGCCAGAAATGTCAGAAACTTCATATTATCTTCTGTTTGTTTAGGAAGTTGCATTTTTTGTTCTCAGTATTTTTATTGGCACTGAGTCTAGAAATGTATTTTTGAGTGATTAGAAACCCTTGTCTAGTTTTGAAACTATTTATCCTTGTGGAAACATCAAATGATAGCCTAAGCTATTTCCTTTCTTCTCTGCCTCCTTCAGAGCACAGACAGGAATTATGCTTTTAATGACTTCTGATTTCTTGCTTTCTGTTCAGAAATGCACTCAGTATACCCAGGCCCAGCCATGTCAAAACCTTGGGTAGCTTGAGACCAAAGATACAGAAACAATAGGAATATGGACAAAGCTGTAACTATGCAGCATATGGAGATATTTGCTTGCTTTGTGTACGTCTTTATAACTGTGTAACAGATAGCGCTGTGATGCACACAGCGACAACCCTCCAGAGCTGGTGAAGAAAAATAAATTCCACAGAGAAGACTAATTTAGGCTAATTGATTAACTACCATGCTGCAGCTTTAATGTGACATCTTTAAGACTGCATACTAAGAAACTTTTTGCAGGTGCAGAGTACAAGTCTATGCGTTGTCCCTTCTGGAAAACTTCTGCTTCTGTGCTCTAAGTCCCTTCTTGTTTCTCTTTGCCATGCAGAGAGTGTTGCTGGTCTGGGCAGCAGGCCCAGCATGGCCCTCCTGCCATGAACCTCGTGGACAGCAGCCCCCGAGGCCTCGCACCAGGGGAGAGCCGCTGTGCCTGCTGGCAGCCCAGGGAGCCATGGAGCACAGCGCTGACAGGCACCGTCCCTAGCTTCAGTCTCCTTCAGTCATACAAAGCAGGACTAGAATTTTTGTCAAATGTAATGCTTTCGCTGAAATACAAATGTTGGGGTGAGTTAGCAAGTGTTTACTATAAATTCGCTGGTAATTTCATAACTTTGCCTGAAGGTGCCTATCCTTAGGGGTTCATTTTTTTGATATTAGGCCCTTGTTATTAGTGTCTGGTTTGTATTTACAACACCCACAGTATTCATCAAATTCATCAAAACTGTTCACCTTTTAAATTAAATGGAGATGTTGCTCTGTAGTTCACTGGAAATTACCACCTAGGAAAATTTGTATACAGAATTTTTTAGTAATTATACTTTATTTTTATTCAGACAGGATGCAGTTAAGGAAATAAAAGGGGGTTTTTTTAAGGAATTTTTAATTTAAATAAGTTGATTATGTAGTTATCTAATGCTAGGATGATGAACTTAGTCCCGTAGGTGTGTGTATTTATATAAAGAAGAGAATTCAGGCAGCATAAAACAGATAATTTATCTTTGTTGCAGTCAGATTGGTAGACATGTTGCCTCTGGAATACTAATAACCACCAATTTTTATGTAACAAAAATGGAATACGCTGTATTTAGAAATACTCAGAAGGAGAATCTCTTTCCAAGGACAGTAAAAGCATCGAAATGTCCAAAGGGTCACTAATAGTGTACCCCGCTCTCCAAATCGACAAGCAAAAAACCCCACTAACCAAAATATCATCTTTAAAACTGAGTTCTTTACAAGAGATTATGAAAAATATCAATGAATCCAATAAATCAAGAAAAGTGCATTTAGATGTAAGGATATAAAAGTAAATCCAAAGAATAAAGGAGGGGGGAATTGAAGAGCAAATCTGAATTTTAAAACAGATTCTGGTAAGTACATCTTCCCAAACTGTCAGTGCTGTAATCTTTATTTTTTATTTGCACTTAAAGATATGATGAAGCGGAAACTCTCTGTTCATTGCAGGGATCCTTGACATATGATTGACATGGTATCATGTTCTATAAACTAATAGCAGCCAGAAAGGTGATTGATGCATCAGATCCCATTCTACCACCCCAAATTCACTGCTGCTATGCCTTAATTTCTTTGCTCCACTTCTGCAGCTTGTGATCCAGAGAATTTTACTTTGTTTGCTGGTGGAGGGTGTACGCTGTAGGGACTCCTCATATTAAAGAAGCAATGCTCTGTAGGGAACCAGTTTCTGAGGTAAAACTTTAACATGAGCTCTGCTCTCCACAGTACTCATATTTTGTGGTAAGAATAGAATAAATTACTCCTTTCTATGAGTTGCTGTTGGGGAAGGACCAAATTTGTCCCAGTTGCTTCTCAGTTGGTCATTCTTATTGTCCTACACCTTCCCTTCTCTGAAAGACACAATCTACCTCATAGGCTTTGACATGTCAAAAGACAACAGTCTGCTGACTGTTCACATGGCAGCATAAGGTTGTATTTAACTTTTATCACACTTTAACCAGTGATTCCTAATGTAACATTTTTCCATGTTGAATGATGTGGCATATTTGACAAGAGTGACAAATTTCAATGCCCAAGACTGCAGTAGAAAAGCAAGTTTTTCAGAAGATTATGCTGTCAAACCCCCTAACACCAAGAACGTTTTCTGTCTTTCTTTCTCCGTTGTCCAACAGTTGAAATGCTGACAGTCAGAGGGTGTTTTACCACAGGAGGTAGAGCTGAGTCATGTGAAAATTTAGCTATAGCAGAATCCTGGCTGCATTTAGCCAAAGCATGAAAATCTGCAAATGGAGCCTCTACGGACATGAGGTACTAAAGGATTTTACATTGCTGACATTCATCTAAGGCTACAGGTGTCATGCCATCTCTCTTCTCCACAGAGAAATAAAACTCTGACAGCTTTCTGAATTCACTTTCAAGAAGATGCAAGGTTCAACAATAAAGTAGTTAATTCATGCTTCAGTCTTATCAACTTCATCTAAAACTTATCTAATATCCAGCCTTACGACACTCCATATAGCCCAAGAGAAAGGGTATTTGTTCAAGAGGATTTTTCTGTGCAGAAATAAGCCTGGTTCAGGGTGAGGAAAATAGTCTAGGTAGCACACAGGTAGGTTATAGTAACCATCATGACTTCTTCCTCTTGTGAATATGTCTGGAATTTTTAGTTGCTACAAGCATATCAGCCCAAGGTCCCATCTACATCACTGCAACCTCTTGGTAGCCTGTCTGATCTCAACTACTTTGAAAAAATTGTGCTGCCCCTTTAAAGGCCTTCTTTACCTGCTGGGATGGTAAACTGGGATGAAGAAGACAGACCATAACTGCGGAATGTATAGGTGCATAGGTACTGCTCTGAGAGCATTGGAAATGAGACATGCAATTCAAGAGCAAAGGTTGTCTGTTCCTGTTGTGTGGAAAAAGAGAATCCAAGGTTCATAAATGCTTGTGGTCAAAAGGAACAACAAAAGTCAGAGGGTTCACAAAAACTCACAAAGTTTTCTTAATAAATTACTTGGCATTGAAAGTGTTGTGTTAGTTGCTGACCTACTATTATAAGCACATGGCAGAGTAAAAGAAAGATTAATTAAAGGGAAGACAGAGAAAGAGAGAAAAAAAAAAAGAGAAAGAGAAGAGAGAAAAAGAAAGAAGGAAGCAAGAAAACAAGCAAGCGCCTTGTCCTGGTTCCAGCCATTGATCCAGTTGATTGGATGTCCCATGTCTTGGAGGCACTGCCCAAGCTTGGTTGGGGTACCTTTCTATAGATAGGTTTTCCCACTCTGAAGATGGGTTTATCTTGCTATACAAAATAGTTACTATGCACAGTCTGTTCTTTCAGACCATTCTGGAAATGGGTAGTAGCACTTTGGGGGTCTTGGTGGTTTTGATCCTCCCCCTACAGTCCATGCCCACTTCTTGGCCTCATTCTTGTACTTTCACTATACTGTGTTGTGCTCATCTCCAGGAACTAGAACAAGGAAGTTTGTACTGGGAAAGTGCCGCCCTTTCTCTGTATGGCCCCCTTTTCCAGGCACATCTCATTCTTTCCTACCATGTGTTGCTAACGACATTCCTTGGCTGTTATTATCAACAATCCTTGGTTGGCTCCACAGCCATCCAGCTATCAGTGTTTGGGACACACATATTAGCCCCTTATCTTCTGGGCTTCCACATTGACATAGGAAAGAAAGAGACAAGGCTTTGGTTGCTTTCTTATACAAGCTTCAAGATTGGTGTGGCTTTACAAATTTGCCAGCTAGTAAGTATACTCTCAAACCTGTGTAGCATTGTCTTGATGAGCTTCCATCAGTTTGGACAGGTGAAAAAAAAACCAAACTCAATAAACAAGCACTGATACAATTTATTGTTGCTGAAGGATTTATTTTGATACTGTCAGTGTTAGTGTCTCATCTGTCTCCTCTGCAGCCTGAAAAGTTTCTGTAGTGAATTACAGACACTCACAGTTCCTTTTTGACTGATATTTTGAGTGTTGTAAGCACAGGAGGAGAGGGAGAAAGTGAGACCTGCAGAACAAAATCTATAGAAACAGACCAAAGAAATTAGCTTGGGCAAACAGAGCTTCGGCACTGGAAAGCCCAAATCAAAGATTTTTCTTGTGTGGATGACAATTTAACAGCCATTAAACCAATGTCACTTTAACACAGGTCAGTAAAATGTTGCATCTGGTATAGACAAGCTCTGACAGCTGTGAGTTTATAACAATTACTTACTGTTTGTTGACCAAACCTGGCCTCTGCTTCTGAAGCATTACTCAAGTTTTGGAAAAGAAAAAGAATGAGCAGCAAATGCAATATCTTGTCTTGTGAGATCATTTTCACTATGCACATTCTCCCATAGAAATAAAATGAATAATAAAAATAACAGCCTAGTCCTTTGTCTTGTCAGGGTCTGAACCATCTTACTTAATTAGTATAGAATTAGACGTAATATTCTGAGCACATCAATCTTTATGCCCCAGGGATATATTTCCACATGAAGAAAGGACTTTGAGTTATCCTCTCCCAGCTTTCACTTGAATGTATTTCCAGGACATCTGGCCTGTGATAAGCTACAGCCATATCCTCAGCAAGACAGATACTCTGTTCAGGACTGGATTGACATAGACTTTTAGAGTTTTTTAGCTTAGTCTATTTCCAAAACAGGCACAGTTGAGAAGTCTGAGGATGAAGCTACCAATGTTTTTAAAGGATGTTTCTTGCTTCACCATGATACATAATAAACAGTTTATGTACCTCAATGCTTGATGCTGAGCTTTTGAAAGAGGAGTAGTGAGGTGAATGTTTCCAGCCCAGCCAACCCCTTCCTCAGAAGCGCTGCCTCGGAACAGCTCTGCAGATGCAGGGCTGTCTTTGTGCTTGCTGATGCCACAGATTGGTGATGATACTATATTCGTAACAGCCCTCTGGAAATTTAGAAGAAATTGCAAATTGTAGATGCTTCTAAATGTTGTATCACTTTTACACTGTCTCATACAGACCTTATTGCTCGCCGTGATTGCCCTGCTCTGTTCATGTGAAACAAGTTTGCCGTAAGTAACCCGCTCATATGAGCCAGCAGCAGGGAGCTGTGCAGCTCTGATCCCTCCCTCCCTCCCCAGCCGCAGGGCAGGGGCATCCCGAAGCTCAGTGCCCAGCACCTGGCTCAGCTGCTCGTGGTGAGCTGTTACTTTAAAAGCACTTATCTGCAGTGATAAAATCATACACCACCCGTGCTGTGATTGCAGTGCTAAACATCCATTAACACTGACAGTCGAGTAATGAGGTGACTGCAACAATTAATTTCCATGTTTCCATTGAGCTAGGCTCTAGAGGATTGCTACACTGATTCTTTGTGAACATCTGAGCATGGGGAGAGGGGGAAGAAAGGAAGTTCCGTGTTTCAGCACTTCCACCTTTCTGCTAGACATTGCCAAAAGGCCACTGTCTTTGGATTGCTTCCCTGTTTTCAAGTGCCAGAAATTTGATATAGTGTTATTTCATGGTTTGCTGAACACAGGGAGAATTGCTACCAGCAGTGTGTTTTTGCAAAATCGGTATAACCCTCACTTGGTTTCATGCTGTTTCAGAATCCAGTGAAATAGCTTCACTCTTTCTCTGTTTCATGATGACAAGTCATTAGTAACGTTACCAGGAGACCAAATATCATTGAAATAGGCATTGAATATTAAGATGAATATATCTATTGTTTCATTACATGTTGGGGTTTTTTTTCCCAGTAAAAGAATATCTTTAAATAATACTGCAACATTTAAAAAAAATCCAAACTCATTAAAAATGAGTGATTGTTCTAAAGGCAGGAGACAAAAACCAGATTTTCCCAAAAGACAGGCTGCTGTCAGTTCTTGCATTTCTGTTTATAGACTTACACTTGAAATCACTGTTCTCATTAAGGGTGTAGGAGGCTGCCCCAGTTCAGTAAGGAGCTTTAGGCTGAAGAATAGTCTGTGTGTTGGTAACAGTAACTAACAACAGAAACCGTTAAACAGACACAGCCAAAGGGTGGTGGTCTCAATATTTTTGGAAAGCAATTGGATCTGAATCTTGTGTATATGGGCATAACTCCACTGAAAATAATGGAGTTGTACCAGTTTATTATGAGATTTGCATCTACTGCTTTCAATAGACTAGCGAGAAAGTGGGCTTGGGAATAATTTTTTCTCCTTTCAGCAGCTGACAGAAAGGCAGGAGAGGTCTCAGGAAATGGGATGTACATGGGGAGTGACAGAGTTCATCTGCTCAGTACAACTGTGTACAGCAGAAGCTCCAAAAGGAGCAGTGACAGCACTAGCTGTGACACCCAGGGTAAACAGCCACAACCTCCCAAGACCCAGACAGCATGGCTGGATTAGTTTAGGGTGTCTGTACTGGGTCTAGATGCAAATAAATGGTTAAAGTTCAATTCCAAGTGTCCCAGAGATACTCCTAGTCTAGCATAAACACAGGCTTGATAAACACAAAATCAACTCTAAAATAAAAAATAACCATAAAGGTGCTCTGGCAACTCTGAAATTAAATTAATCCAGTCAATACTTGTATTGAACACTATACTAGGGAGTAAGTTTTTCTGGAAAGTAATTAATTATCTGACTCTCTCTACCAATCATTATTGTAGCAGTGTTGTTTAAGCCTTAACAGTGATCGCACTCCGCTGTGCTGGGTGCTACAGTAATGTGCAAGAGATAGTGTGTGCCTCTAAGGTCTTTGCCACAACTGTGCATGAAGTCCAAATGCAGACGGATGCTCACAATGGATACAGAGATAGACAGCTGAGACAGATTTATTTGAAGTCCTAAAAAATAAGTAAAACTAATGAAGTAGGTGGCAAGACAAACTGAAGCATAGGAAAATATTGTCTCTCTGACATATAGGACAAATCAATACCTTTCAGCTCATTGGCTACCACACCTGGCAGGTAATATGTAAATTTTTCATTGAAATATTTGGTTTGCAAAAATAGAGAAATTGCATCTACTAGCCACAGAGAGCATGCATGTCATGATTTATTGCAAATAAATCTCAAGGGAAAAATGAATGCCTGGCCCCTGGTGTGGGAATGTAGTAATTGATTTTGGTGAGGTCACTCCACCTTTTTCAGTCTGCTCTCTGTCTGCTGAACAATTTCCTATGAAGAATGTCTTTCAATGCTACATTTGTTTATGTCATGACTCTGCAAAATCTGAATTTCAGACAGTCATTGAGTTTCATACCCAGATTGAAGCACTGTAGCCTGACACAAGTTTTAGCTTCATTGCTGCCAAATCCTCTAAACTGTCAAGAAACCAAGAAGTAATATAGAAAGAACAAGCCAAGAAGTAACATAGCCAGCAAAAGTAAAATTCAGCCTGATCAATGCCTTGATTTGGTCTGGTATAGATCCACCAAAAGACTATGCTGGCTCTAAATAAGGGAGGTGTAAACAGACGTTGTCAAGGACATTAAAAGCACAACAAAATACAGATTTACCACATTTATTACTATGTTTTCTAAAATAGCTTCATAAAGCAGTGCTTGCAGACTACATTCTGGTTTCACCATCAATTTTTCTTATACAGTTATCTCCCTACTTTCCTCTTCAATGCCACAAGAGATTTTTCAGAACTTGTTTATCTACATGTAATTTTATTTAAAAAAAAAAAAGCTTTTCTGTCTTTTTTTCCTGTAAATTTTTTGTGAAATCTAGCTTGAAGTTCCTCTCAAACTTCAGTTTTGCAGTGGTTTTCTTTAATTCCTAAATTAAACTTCATGTCTGACCTCAGCCTCCTACTTCCCCTCTTTCAATCCTTCTGATAGCAAAGGCCTCTGTAAAAGCCATTTACAAATGAGGAGATGCACAAAAATAATGTCAGTCCTCAATTCTTCAAGTGGGCAGTTTGTATTCTCTTGTAATAGCAGAAAAATGAAGGGTTTTTTTGGTTAATAATTCCAAGTGAACAGTCCTGTCAATGGCTGGGAAGAAAATCTCTTGTGCTCAATTTATCAGCCACTCCTTTGTCCTAATATGCTGGTGTGTTCTTGGGGACAAACCTGTGAGAAATTAGGCAGAATTCATAGATGTCTCCAACTGTAGGCTTGAGAACAGTTATGATCAGAAAAACTCTGGTAGCAGTAAAGAGTTTGGTAGCATATTAGCTTCAGCCTTCTGCTAATTTTAATTCTAATATTCATTTTAAAATAAAAAAAAAACCAAAAAACCAAAAAAAAACCCCCAAACAAACAAAAAAAACCCCCAAAAACCAAAAAAAACCTACTCAAGAGGGTGATTAAATGAGTCGATGAATTAGTAAGAAAAAAGAATCAGCTGAGATTTAACAGCATCACCCAACCTGAAGGGGTCTAATTCTGGCTTTCAGTGCTTTAGAAAGATTATTTTCACACCTATGGAAATTGTTACATGATTGAAAAATATTCCCCATTGAAAAGGAAACATCCCTTTCCATGCCTTCTGCTGATTTATGCCTGTGAACCACAGCTGGGCTCTCAGTGCAGTGAATAAAGAGAAGGAAGATAAGGGGTAAGAAAGTGCGGGTGGGGAGCCCTCTAAAGCACAAACCTTGTGACACCAGAGGGCAATGTTCTCTTGTTGTATCAGTTGTGGTACAAAACCACAAGCCTGAAACAATCTGCATCAATGGCAAAAGCTCTTTTAAAAAAAGACCACAGTTTTGAAAAACCGTGAAAGTTTACAGCATAGCGTGCTAAGATAGACTATCAGTTTTGAAGCTTTGCAAGACAAACAGGTACTGGTATACAAAATGCTTTTTAAAAATGAGTTTTTGGATTGGATTACATGGGCAATGTCAGCAGACATGCAGTGTCAGGGAAAGCTCAAAATCTCAATCACATCTGTGCTCTGGGTGAACATGGTATAACAAACCTATGTTCACTTTCTTCTTTGAGTTCACAAAAAAAAAATCACAAGTCTTTCTTTAGCTGAACTGGGAAACAATTGCTTGTGTAGTGGCTTGGTAAAAATGAAGGTTCTAATAAATTACTAAGCACAAGTGACATTGAATTAAAAGTGAAAAATTCAGTAATGCTATGCTTTTCTTTAATAAAAGTATTAAAACAAGCATGACCCCTTTTCCCTTGTGCCGTTTCTACAGTGGTCTATTAGCTTCAAAATTAAGGGAGCTGATGTGATACAGCTTTTTTCTCCCTTTCTTCCAAATAGAATAAGACGGCACTATTGGCTGCCTGATCAGGGCTGTGCTGGAGCTTGTTGGAGACCCGGGAAGGTGTATGTGCTTAGGCAGAGCTGAGGCCCCAGGCAATGGGCAGCTCTCCTGGGCAGCCCCACTCTGGTAAAGCACCACTGTCTGGGCTGTTAATGTCTATTTGACCTTTTTTTATGCAGGATGTGAGGGGAGATTTGTCTGTACCTGGGTAATTATGTCTGTTAAATGAACAAACACCTTGTGCAGAAATTAAAGGTAAATCAGAAAGATATTATGAACGGCCCCAGGCAGGTGTGAGGGTGATGTCTCTCAAACAGGATTTAAATGTGGCAGTGTCAAGTGCTGACTTGATGGTTTCTGTGTTCCTTATCTGTTGAGTCAGAAATAGACACCTAAAAATGGGGTTCACAAAGTTTTAAAGGGTTAGATTTTTCTGAAGAGGCTGCAACAGAAGTGAGGAAATTCACAGAATCATAGAATAAGTGGAGTTAGAAGGGACCCACAAGATTCATGAAGTCCAACTCCTGGCCCTGTACAGGACACCCCAAGAGTCACACCATGTGCTTCAGAGCATTGTCCAAACACTTCTTGAACTCTGTCGGGTTGTTGCTGTGTCCACTTCCCTGGGGAGCCTGTTCCAGAGCCCAGTCACCCTCTGGGTGAAGAACTTTTTCCTAATATCCACCCTAAACCTCTCTTGACACAACTTCAGGTCTTTCCCTTGGATCCTGTCACTGGCCACCAGAGAGAAGAGATCAGTGCCTGCCCCTCCTCTTCCCCTCATGGGGAAGTTGTTGACTGCAATGAGGTCTCCCCTCAGTCTTCTCCAGGCTGAACAGACAAAGTGACCTCAGTTGCTTCTCATACGGCTTCCCCTCAAGGCCCTTTACCACCTTCACAGCCCTGCTTTGGACACTCTCTAATAGCTATTATATTTTGGTGCCCAAAACTGCACACAGAACTTGAGGTGAGGCCACACCAGTGCAGAGCAGAGCAGGACATGCTGGCTGTGACCAGTGACTGCATTGTCTTTCAGGTGTTTTTCAATACCTCCCAGAATAATCTCTTTATGCACCTGGCTCTGTCCTGAAAGATCTTCAACTTTAATCCCCTTTGGGAGATGGCCCAACTCCTTTGGGCAGAAGTAGAATGCACATTGAGGAGGCAGAGAAAAGGCAAAAGAAAGCCAGAGGAGGGGAGCAAAGGTGCTTGAAGGTGTTCAATCGCTTAAACTCAGGTAATACCTCTATGGGTATGAGTTCCAGCTCCAGGAAACAGACCTAAGGAGCAAAACAGAGGAATTGTATTGTGGAGTGGAGAAGGTGAAGAGGTGTGATGGTTCGGTGTTTCTCCTGGTGAAAGAACTAAAGGACATCAAAAAGAAGAAGCAGCTGGTAATGAACTCAATATAAACAAGGTTTTCGTTGACATTGTGGATGCTAGAAGCTTACATTGATTTGTGGAAAGCAATCCAGTACAGTAAGGACTATTTAACAGACAGATACTGCCTTTTTCCCAAGGATCCACTAACCACAAACCTATAGAGCTGGGAGTAGCTACTGGGAAAGCAGCATGGTAGGCTTTTCTTGTTTCTGTAGTCTTCCTTAGGAACCTGCTATGGAGCCCTGATGGAGACAGCCGTGCAGGAGAGGGACTGCTGATTTGAACTGGTACAGGTATATCTTATGAATTTAATTGTACTTGTTCTTGCTTTTCCACTTTGTACTGGATAATGCCATTCCTTGATTTTGTAGAATAAAAACTGGGAGAATATGCATAACTTTGTTTAGAGGTTAGAGGTTAAGTTACTTGGTTCTTCTGCCTTTCCCTATCATCCACAGCTGCATCAAGTACATATTATCACTTTGTCTTAATTATCACATTATCTTCTGGGGGACTTAAAATATCTCCTTATGGCTTATGAGCTTTACTGACCTCACTTGTGTGCAGGGATTACAAAGGAAACTTTGAAAAAGGCACTAATTAAAACTCTGCAGATAGATAGAAAAGGAGATAAAATGTAGTAAGGCTTGGTCAGAGGCACATTGTGTCAGGTTATCCTGATGCCTCTCCAATCAAAGATTGATAAGAATCTTCATTCATGTGTCTAGAAAAAAAAAAAGCAGTGATTCTGTAGACAAAAGCAGTAGATCAAATCTATTTGACCTTGAGCAAAGCATCTGATGCAGTGTCACATGGGAAATTATCAGCTAAAATGGTGAAGATGGAGTTTATTACAGGAACTGAGATGTGGTAAGGAGATCTCTAAATGAGAGATGACAATGAGTCACGCTGTGAGGCAAATGATCAAGCTGAAAGAGGTTACTAGACATTTTTCTCAAGGACTCTCTGGACAAAGTTTATTTGCTATTTCCAATAAAGACCTTGACATAAAAGACAGGAGCATGAAAATTAAATTGACTGACACATGTGGGAAGCATCCGTGGTGTATGGCAGTATCAGAATCTTGTATACTGACATGGTGTGCTCTTGAGGACAACAAGGGTAGAAATGGGTACAGCAGGATATAGGCTAAGGACACATGTCTTGAGGTTAATGGCATGAGTCTCTTCTAGGATCTCTGTGGTGGGAAAGGACATTTGGGAAAACACCTTTAACTTCAAGAAGTCAAAACAGTGGGCTTAGTTAGCGAAGTAAAATGATGACTCTAATGGGGCTGAAGAGGGTGGTTCTCTCCCATCTGCACGTCCCAGAGGACACTGCTGGAAACTGTGAAGACCTGGTTAACCCAAATGATGTGTTATGATAAAACTATTTGGGGATGAATCAGCAATAAATCAGTTGCAGCTGCAAAAAGGAAATATTTCTGAAGGTGGAAAGTATGGAGCCATAATCTAGAAGGAACAGTAAGGCAAATAAAAAAAGAAAGCGCCTAGTTTTAAGATTCATCATACAGTTATGTCAGCATCAATGACTGAAACTGGACTCAGTTGCTCAAAACCCTCTTCCACTCCTTTCATCTTTTCAATCATTTGATTATAGGCAGTCTTGCTTTTATTCAAAGTACACTGAATTCTTTCAGTCAGATAGAGCAGGTTGAACGGAGAGAGTTGCTATTCCAAATGCCTGCTGACACATTAACTAAGATACACACCCAGACAGGAATTCAATACCACCCTTGGAATAATAAGTAAATGGAGAAAGACAGAACCTTCATTCTTTTTTCCTTCCAAGTTCTTTTTCCTGCATTTTGGTGATATGTTTTTTTCCTTTCAAGCCACAGTGAGGTAAAAGGTGCCCCAAGCTAGCATGGTGTCATGGATTAAGTGCGGAACACGTTGCTTGGGTTAGCCCATGTGACCCTTGGCATTTTTCAAGGTTGTGTGGTACACTGCTTATACCACCTTATCTTATAATGTCTCACGTTAAGGAAATTTTCCTGTCTGACTGTTCAGAGGGCACTCTGGTAGTCACACTCCCACCACCAGAAACTGTCACTGCTGGGACTGAAGCTCCAATCAGCAGGTGGCTCTGGTGAGTGCTTGGCTCCCTACACACACCCACCACACTCATACAGTCAGATCAGGTTTCCTTATTGGCTCAATCCTGTGTTTCTCTTGCATCCCTAAAGCAATTTATTCATGATACAATAACACAGGAACAGCTCAAGTTGAGTGTCTCCAGGAAGAGACCCTAAACATAGTAACCCCTGGGTTTTATGCCCTCACAGACTATACACAGGAAAGCCTGGGCTCTTCCTGCTGAGGCCTCAGCTACTGCTGTGTCTCTCTCTGTCCAGTCACCTGGCTGGTCCACAGGTCCCTGTGCCCTTTTTTTGTATAAAGGGTTCAGTTCATGGCCTCTTGCCTGGGTCTCCTGCCACCCAGAGCTCAATCTGCAGCTTTCACACTGTGCTGCCTGCACTGAATGTATTCCTCAACATCTCATCTGGCACCAATGACCTGCAGGGCTTTTCATGTCCCTCAGAACAAGAATTTGATTATTTCTATACATCAAAGAATATCAAAATAATTTTAGTTGCTTTTCATGTTTAGGAATTGTCCTTAAGTTGATTCATGTTCCTAAAATATTTCATTCAAAGGCATTCACTGTTGCTGGCATATTTGAGACTGAGAACTTTTCATATCATACTTATTATTCCTGCTATTCTGTAGTTTGTTAATCACAAATTATGTACAGTCACACACACATATATATATGATATATAATAAGTATTTTGTTGGTACTGCTGTTTTCTGACTAGATGGCTCACAGACAGTCCAAGCACTTTGAAAGAAACTACTGGCCACTTCCCAAAAAAACACTTCTGTGCCCAGGTAGGGTTTCGTAACAAATTTAATTTCTTCAATTACCTTTGACTACAGAAGTGTTCTGCAAACCAGTGCCCACTGAAAATGATGACTAGTGCTGTGATGCAGGTAAAACTGAAAAGGGCCCTTTATTTTAGTCTGAATGTTCAATCGCAGGCATCTCCCTCCCCAGCTTTACAGTTTTATAACACTGCTGGTAGCAGAGTTAGTCAAAACTTTTAATCATCCACTTTGGTCATTCTTAATCTTGTCAGCTCATGAGCCACTTCTATAAATTGTTCCCTTGAACAGAACATGGTCACAATTGCTGCTCACCTGGGTAATTGCTACTATGTTGTATCTGACAATCATGATATGTGACCCTCATTACACCAACTTCCACTGGAGATAGTCACAATAAATAGTGAGAGAAAGAAAAGGTACCTGACTTTCCCATATCTGTGCAAAGTGTGTATGTGTGTTTTATGCATTAATATGCACGCCTACAAATACAAGTTAATCTAACTCTTCATTGTTCTCAAGCTGTGGGCGTGATTAACACATTCAAAATGAGAATCTTGTTTGTTTAGTTTTACATGTGTATGGCAGAACTAGGAACAATAGAAGAAAATTACATCAAGTGCTGCTTAACTGAAGCTCCCAACTCCGCAGGAAAAAAACCCTGCAAGGATACAGACATAGCTCCTTGTTGTGCAGGCATTCAGAACAATACTGCTTACCATCTGTTGAAATATAGTAACAAGACTACATGGCACACTTCCATGAGATTTTTGTTTGTTCCAAACACTGTAGCAGAACCAGATTCCTTTGAGGAATGGGAAGAATAAAGTAGCAGTGGATTTTCAATGTGAGAAGAGCAATATTTTCTGTACGAGCAAATGCAAGAAGGAAAGCAAATGGGAAAATGAGCTGAGAAAAGTGATGGAAATTCCTGAGTATGTCTGATTTCTCCCCTTTATGTCAAATTTTTAGATGATTAGCATATTTAAAGCCTCCATGGGATATTGTCTTCATGAAGATAACTACCGAATTTAAAGATTGAGAGCTGAATGAAAATTCCCCACCACAGATATTCTCTTGGACTATCTATTTGCAAGTCTTTGACATAGTCCCATGTGGAATCCAAGCAAGGTGACTTCAGGGGCCACCTAAGAACCCTCTTAGCAATCACATTTGTGAACTGTGCACCTGTTGTCTGTCTGTTCCCATAATGGCTTTTTGCATACTACTTGCTTTAGGTGCTCCTTAATTTCAGAGATAACTGTATCTCCATGTGTAAAGTTTTCCAAGCAATCTTCTCCTGACTGTGCCCAGAATAGCAAACCAAGGGTTGAGCAGCCAGGCCCCAAAAGTTAAGTGAGATGCTAAGGGCACACAAGCTGCAGTTATGAAAGGTTTTTCCTACATGTAGGTGGTGGCATCACTGAAGTCTCAGTGTATCTGAGAGCAGACAACTGGCTGTGCACTGACGCAGGACAAGGCACTGGTTCCACTGTCCTTGGCCAGGAAAAAAATATCAGTGACATCACAGAATTTCCATGTTGACTACATGTATATTTTGCAACAATCAAGAAAACGCTGGCTTGACAATTGAGGGGATGAGGAGAGGTGGCTCTTTTCTCATACATTTATTAAGCTGTAGTACCACATCTCTGCTGCCTTTGTTGCTGCTCTGGAGTTTTCGGTGGTGAGGTGTGTGATTGCTGCTTTTAGCTCTGCCCTGGCTGCTTAGACCACATACTCCTGGCTGTACAGCTGCAGGCCAGGGTTTGATTGCACGTGTCTGTCAGATGATTGTAGGATGAGATAGCATGAAAGGAAGAATTAATTTGAATATCTCCTCTGGCCAAAGTAGAATTATCCCCACTGCAAAGATATTGAAATGGAGGAACAACATTCCAGAAGCTGATTTTTCTCCCTTGTTTCTTCTGTTTTCTTTCTTAGTGTTCACTTTGTTGCTACATTCTTTAGTTGTTCTAATTGCCTCCTCCCTTACCGTTATCCCTGATTCAATATCCCTGGTGTTACATGTCTGAGAGGGTGAGAGAGGATGCTGCTGATGCCAGAATCAATCTCTCAGAGGCATAAAATCCTGTAGCCATGAGTATATTGGCTGTCTATATTATCCACAACAGAGACCACACCAGGGGCAAAACAAGAAGGCAGCTAGGTGTTTAAGGATATTTAAACTTACCAGAGCATATTTTCACTGTGAGCAGAAGGAAAACTGTTATTTTATATCTCCCTGGAAAATACGGTTTTATTTGCAAGACTGCATAGCAACCATTTATCATGTTTTTCCTCCAACCCTTACCTGTGGGGATATAACCAAAACATAATCTCATACCTCTCAACAAACAGTGACTGAAGCTTTCTTTGTTGTCTCATGATCTCGAGAGGTTGCAAAATGCCAGGATTCCAGACAGCACCCCTGTAAAGCCTCTGTTCTATTTGCCTTTATTTCACTGTCTACAAGCAAAGGTTTGTATTTTTGAGGATTTATGGTTTATTCTATGCTTCTTCTCATTGTTTTAAGATCTTGTAACTTAGTAACAAAGCACTAGAGAGAGAACCCATAGAAACAATGTGCAGTGTGAAAAGGGGGATCTTTTTTCTCAAGAGTGTTCAAATCTTGGAATATGTGGATAGCAGGTTTTTGTTCCCTGTTGGAGTGGGTACTGACTCCTTGACAAGATTCATGGAGGAATTAAGCAGAGTCATGAGGTTGAGATTGCCTGGTAGTGGAGAAGTCACTATCACAGCATATGAGCTGTTGGCAGTGGGTCTCACCTGTGATCAGATCTAGCAATGTGCTCTGCAGACCCTCCTTTTCAGTGAGGATACTGTTTGTTTTCTGTGCTGGTCTCTTGCTTCTTTTTTTCTCCCTTTTCCTTGCCTTAAGACCTCTTTGGAATAGAGTGGCATGCCAGAAACCTGGTCTTATCACAGTCATACTTATAATAAAAATAGATGGCACTGAGGATCAAAAATGATGGAGTAGAAAAGACAGTGGGATTATTAACTTCAGGTTGAGACCTGGGCAGGATGCTGTGCCTGCAGGCTGAGGCATTGAGGTATGCAGCAGAACTGTTAGCCATGATATCTGACATTTCATCTTGAATCTTTTAGTCTAGAAATGTTTGATCCAGTATATTTATCAACTCACACAAGATCAAATAGTGCTTGGTAATTAATTTGACAAAGAGCAGAAATCCATCAAGAACTTCAGTGTGTGAATATACATGCTTTGCTATCGCTGTTTCTCAGACTAAAGTCATTTTGACAAGACAGATGCAGTCCTTGATCTTAAGTATGAAGTCTTAAATATAAAGACATGAATCTGGAAATAAGAATGAGCAAATAACAAAAAATTAAAATACAATATGAAATTATTTGCTTATTTCTATGATTTTATTTTTGTCACCTTAAAATATTAAATAACTGATTACTTTGTTAATGGTACAGTGAGAATTTCTTATTAGTGCAAACAGGAATGATAGCCTTAGACATTTTGTGCCTTTGGAAATCTTCCCTTTCTCTACTTTGGAGCTCAGTAAAAATGAGTAATTTTCTATATATGCTGTAGCACAGTAATTGTGCTGTTCTGAGCCTGTTATGTTCAGATTAGATTAAGCAGAGAAAATTGGTTCTTATCATAATGCTTCATTAAAATTTTAGAAGTAGGACAATACCAAATGAGAATTTGACTTTATTATCTGCAGAAATATGAAGGCAGTTACATTTATGCTATTTATCATATCCAATTAGACTGTGCTTATGAAAACAGATGAAGAGTTAGCCTTCGGTCTTCAGTGTGGCTTTTCACAAATACATGTGATATTTTCTCATACAAACTGCCAGCTGACAGCCTAAGAATCTCTGAGGTCAGATTAAGCATCAGCTGGAGAGCTCATGTGATGTATAGGTGCTACTGGCAGTGACAAATCTCACTCCTGAAGAAGTAAAGTCTTGCATTTTTGTCTTGTTTTTGAAGCTGGTCCTGCTGACTTTAAAGTCAGTGGAAGATTAGCTATTCATTTCACAGCCAGGAATGCCAGACTCTCAAAGTGTACTTTGATTTGTTCTTAGATCTGCCTCATAAGTATGAATTTCCACACTTACGGAAACCAGTCTGGAAAACTCCTGGAAGGAGAGAGCTCTGTTATAACGATAGCTCTCACTTCTGAAAGCGAGAGGGAAGAAGCCCAAGGGATCACTTGGACAGCAGCTCTGCAGTTTTTGCACAGCAGCAAATCTGTTAAGCAATTAAACACACATCCTTTCATCTGTGATGTGCTTTCATGTGTTTTTAAATTTTGTAAACTGTCAAATTAAGAATTCAATAGTAAGTGGTAAATTGCAGTTCTTATTTCAACAACCAACAATTAGTCTAACAAATGACGGGGTTTGATCTGCTGAAGCAGTTTTGGACATTAGCAGAAAAACAGTGACACAAAATATTGGTCATAATGAGTCTAAGTTCAGAAATTTGTTTATTGTACTGTTAGTGAAAAATCTTTAGGTGATAATAATGCTGTAGTATGGTAGTCCTAGACTGGTCCACAGGAAGCCAGATCTCTCCCATGCTCATTACTCTCAGTTGACTGAACAAGAAAATGTGGGAATGTTTTTCCATAGCTGTGTGGGCTTTGGCTCAGTCTGCCTTGCAGCAAGGAGCTCATTTGATGTTCCAGTCTGAAGTCTGGTTTTCTGTTGGGCCTCATTTTTCTTCTATCCCAGCCTATAGGTTTTAGCATGTACTGAACTATATGGACCATTTTCATTAGCTCCTTGTCACTTAGTAGTTGTCCTCATCCCCACAAATCCCTGTTGCTTGACCGCCTGACTGCCCGGCTGGTCAGCGGGTGACAATGTCTCCGAGTGCCCGGTCGAGGGACTTCCACCTCACAGGAGCGCGGAGCGGCGAGGCGTTTACCTCGCACCCTTGCGGGGCAGCTCTGAGAAGAGCTATTATTCCCAAAGCCCAGGATGGGGCTGGCAGCAGTCAATGAAGATGAGGCAGCGAGCACGGTGGTGGCGAAGGAGGAGAGGAGGACTCGTTTGTGGCAAAAACCTTGAGTTTATTCCCTGCCTCGAGGGACAGGTGAACTAGCTGCGAAGGTGGGGGCCACAGAACGAGCCCCGAGGGAGGGCTGCACAGAGTTTTTAAGGGGAAGGAAAAAGGGGAGGAGAACAGGGATAAGCCTATGGGAAACATGATGGGTAATGACAAGTAACCAATAACCGGAGAACAAAGGAGGGACAAATTTAAACTGACCAATGGGAACAACAGAACTACAGAACTTTCCAGCTTAACATGAATATTAAATCAACTTTATGAATATTAAAATAACTCTGAGGGAGCGGGGGAGGAGACGGAACCTTGATGGACAGAGGCTAGTGGCGGGAAACTGCCTCAACCTGCCTTCCCCTCAGGGCTCACTATCCTGAGAGGCGTAATCCGCCCATTCTACCTGGTCATTTATCCACATAGGGAAGGCAGGCTGAGCAGCAGGTTCACTCGCCAAGGGCAACCCAGCCGGTGGCAGAGCCACCGGCTGGGTGACCGTCACAAATCCCAGTGGCCCAATTGGTTTCAGTCTTTCAGGATCAACCACTACTTCCCTCAATACACACTCTACCCCAAAATGGCATATATTCTTAAAATCTGATGAGAAATGATATTTAAACAAAAATCCCCCAGCAAAAAATCTCAATTCTGGAGACAACTTCCTATCTGGTGTGTTATGATTATAGCTCCTTTAGATCCATGTGTTTCAAAAAAACGACATTTTGCTCTGCACAATAACAATAACAAAGTCTAGGATAGGTTCTGCTAGTACTGAACAGGGGAAACACATCCCTCTATCCTGATATATAAAAAAAACCCCAACCTGTCAATGATAAATCTAATCTGTTAGAAGTTACTTACCTGCAGGGCAAAATATCTAAGATGTAAACATTTTTCTTGCAAGAAGTCTTTTAATAAAATGATGTGTCAGACATTTACCTAATTCCTTTCACACACTATAAGGAAATGAGTTGGTTATTAATTTTTGCTGGCACACTCCCTGTTTGTGAATGTTAACACTGGGATATACAGTTCTCTGCATTGGTTGCTGTAAGAGAAAAATAGCTGTCCTTGCCTATTGCTCTTTTTCCCTTTTTTTGGAGAATGATCTACCATTTGTTGAACAGACATATTTATGCATTCTTGAGGGAAGGTGGGCAGGAAAGAAAGAACTTCCAAATTATGTGCATGTGTCATCACTGGAAAAATACCTTTTTAATAAAGAGACTCTGTATTGTCATTTAAAACTATAACTTTCCACTCAGATTTACATCTTCATGACAGCAAGGGATGCATTAAATATGTTATCACTAAAATATAGAACACTAGTGAGGTTATCAAATGTACTGAAACTCAGTTTGGAGTCATGGAACTTTAATACAAGAAAGATATTTTTACCCTATATGAGGAATAGAGATTGGAATTTTTTTCATATTTTTTTAAAAAATAGGCCTATAGAAGAAACTTCCCTTAATTATAGTGACATAACATCTAATGGCTCTACTAAATCCCCTCTGGTTTCAAAACTATAAATCACTTCTTAGGCTGAGTTAACAGGACAAACTAATTACTCTGCTCTCTCAGTTTTCAGCACAACCTGCTGATAAACCCTCACTGAACTGAATCTTGGATCAGTTACACAGTTATATTTTACTCAGGCAATATTTTTCCCAATCCTCCAATACTCATAAACTTTACATTTTTAATATGCTATTCAGCCTTCTGAAAGTAAACAGTGACATTTTGAAGGGACATATAAATGATTGGCTCATCTCACATGTTTCCACCACATTTTTGTACATTTTTTTATGTGTCTGTAGCTGATTTTGACTACCTCATTCTCATCTCCTCATCTCAGATGCACCTTGGCCGTGGTGTGAGCTGCAGGTCACCTCTTCATCCTGCCTGCACCACTCAGGGCAAAGCAGCCCACTGTGTATAAAGCACCAGGAAGGCTCAGGGTGTGCAGGAAGGCAGGCAGCCCCATCCAGCCCAAGAGTGCATCCTTGCTGGAGCAGGAGCAGAGCTGAGCTGCCTGGCTTGGCTGTACTGGTGGCATCCAGACAGCAGATTCTGCTAGATGAGCTTATCATTTGTGTTATAAGCAATTATCAGAGATTGCTGTCTTTTTCAACACAGATTGAAGGGCTAGGAGTTAAATTGCTGTGATTCTCTGTGTAAAAAAAAAAAAAAAGTCATATTTTTTTTACCATCAATCAATTAATCTCATAGGTAGTGAATGGCATCTGTCTTTTCACATATTTGACTGTTGTATACCTTTAGTTGAAGTCTTGTAGAAACACAACACACTTTTAAAATTATTTTTTAAACAGCATAGTTTTTTGCAATTATTATTTAGCATCAACTTCATCAGGGAGCTGAAAACTTGCAAAGTGTAATCTTAGGCTCCATTGCAATTGAAAATATTGATAAAACATTGGTATAGAGGCCTCAAAGTGAGCTTTTTGTGATTATAATTTTATATGACTATATAAAGAGGAGTTTAGCTTCAAAATACAATAATGAATCATGTGACTAAACAAAAAGAAAACAATATAGTTTTGCACTGGAAAATCACGTATAAACCAGCAAAACATTTCAGGATTAGCCGTGGACAGGTTTTTAGTTTATCACAGTGCAGAACGCAGAAGTGTGATGTACTTAGTCGCATACAGAATCCCACCACCTTCAGTGAGACTCTTGTGGGGAGTGAATTCTGATTCCACCAGTACTGGCATTGTAGCATTTCATATAATGAAGCTCTAATAAATACATTTGTACAACAGGTCGTTGGGATTAAAAAAATTTGTATATCATAGCAATCTAAAATCTGTTTTGCACAGAGAATCTGTAGGAGTTTTGTAGACAGAGAGAAATACATTTAAATGTTATTAATAGGTGGAAAGCAATCATTTCTATCCATACATAAAATTAATCTTAATGATAGAAAAGGATTTTTATTTGTATTTTTATAATATGGATAGACCTACTATTTTGATATCCACTCATTCCACTAGTTTCTTCCTTATTCTTTTTCTTCATCTTCATCCTTCACTCATTATGAAACCTCCTGGACTCCAGACACCCCTTTTGAATACAGGCTTGATTTTTGTTTGTATAGATATAACTCTGGACATTCTCACTAGTCTGAGTCTTACACAAAGGTAACATCTTCTCTTCTGTAAACACTTATGTTCTTTCACTCATCTCCTCCCTACACAACACCACATTCAACCACGCACCATTAGTTCCTGACTTTTTATGGCTCCTATCTCCAAGTTATCAGCTGTTTTCAGCAACTAGTATGATTACAAAGTTGAGTCCTTATTGATATATGGCTACAGTATTTATGTTAGTATTTAAATGCTATATAAGTGTCCTGTTCATTGAATGCTAGTTATCCTAGATGTGCACATCCTTTTAGCTCTACATTAGGCTGTGCAAATGTGCTTTTCAAGAGAATGATGGACAGAATGGCAATATTCATGACTCATTGATAAAACACTCATGTTTCTTGCTCTCATACTGATACAAGAAATAGGAAATGTCCTCATCTCTGAGTATTTGGGGGCATAGGCAGTGAAATGCATAAACAGTGAAAGGGTGAGACTTTCAGCAGCAGAACGATAAACACCCCTGGCAATGCCAGCACTGCAAGGAGCTGCAGGGAGAGCTCCACTTGGCCAAGTCCAAGCAGACACAGGGAGGAGTGTGGGCACTGATGATTTGTTGCAGGGATGTGCTACCAGTTTGAAAACAGTCCTTGAGCTAAATGGGAGCTCAAGTCAGGCAGAAGTGCAACCCTTTGAAAGAGGTGACCAAATTCTCGGAGGACTATGTTTTTCCTGTGTGACTCAAGAATACAACACTCTCCCTCTTCCAGCTGACTCACCCTGTCACATTGCTCTTTTTCCTGTTTGGCACCTTAAAAGTACACTGCCAGAACACTGCTACAAACTTAGCAAGTTATTTTTTCACTTGGTTCATAACTAACACAGGTTTTCACATTTCTGTGGCATTTCACACAGATCACTGGATAAGATGCCTTGAAACAGCTCTTGATCATATGATTAGTGAATTGCCTATTAAAATATTTTGTTATTTTCACCATTAGAAACAAATTTTTCACTCTTTTTTTAATGTTTCAGTAGACAAAAATAGGACTTGGAGGAAAACTAAAGTAAGTGTTATCTAGGGTGCATTCCACCTCAGTTTTTATGTATGTTTGTGTTAGTTAGCACATTTAAATATTGGGATCTTAAAAGCAACAGCAACAGAAATCCAAAGACTTGAATATTTCCATGTTCTTCCCTCTCTTTGCTGTGGGGCTACAGACTAAATTTGAGCAGTCATTTCCGTCCCTTGGGAAAGTTCATTCTTCCTGGAAAATGCTTCCTTCACTGAAAAATTGTGTCAACTCCCATTTGACCTTAGTTTTAACAAGGAAAGTAGAAAAATCAAAGTTTTCAAGCTATGTTTTCCACTTTTTCCAGTTTTTCCAAGCAAATGATGGTGTCCTGCTGGTGCCTTGGGAGAGAGCAACTGTGTGAGCTGCAGAACACTGCTTTGCTCAGGCTGGCATTGAAGACCCAGGAACAGCACTCAGGATTACATGTATAAGACTAGGACAAACTAGCAACGCTGGTGAACCTGTGCCTCTGTACAGGTAATATCTCTTTTTCAGTTGTACCTTCAAGTAATGAGCCCCATGGGACAAAATTATGTTATCATCTGGTACTACTACAGTCTGGTGCTTTAATAATAATTCACAAGATGATTTCCTTATCATTTTAATGAGGTGTTATTTCTCTTTGTAGTGTACATACAGTGCTTCTGTTCCAGATATTATGAAATACCAGAAAACAGCCTACAGTATTGTCATCCAAAGAGACCCAATTAACAAATAAGAAAGGAATTGAACAGCCTGCAAGTTTTGAATCTGACAGAATACCAAATTCATTGTGTGCAGGAGTGACAAGGCAGTGGCAGAGCACAGGAGTGACAACAGAGCCATGAGCGTATTCGAAAGCATGCTTGTGAGACTGCAGTTGTTCATTCCATAAAAAGTGAGTGTCTGCACTGAGCTCAGGATTCTGAGAAAGATGAGAAACCCATTTTGACACATTAGATGAGTGTCTCAGGCTTTAGGGTGAAAAGTTACATTTGTAAGATTAAAAATTACAGCCCTCTTAGAGGCACTGAAGTGAATTAAAATGACTTTTAAAGGTCGCTGTCACAACTCTGTTGATCTTTTGTCGGTTTAATTGCTGACTTTAATAAACTGGCCTGTAAGAAGAGGTTTCTTTTGTTCTCAAATATGACCTCTCTTCAGCTCTGATCATTAATTGCAGTAAATAGCAATAAATAAAATCAAAATTAATTAAAAAACAAAAGAATTAATAGTTTTCTCTGACACATGTAATCAAGCTCATGATTGCACAAAAAAATGCTGATGATCTCTGGTTCTTCATGGAAAGGCCTGTGAATTCCAAGTGTTATTGCAATGCCTATTTATTAGAAAATTTTTATTGTCTATCCTCACAATTAATTTATTTTCTGCTGTTTATTATGCAGCCAGAAGTTAGATTATGTCTGCTCTTTGTGATGTAAAACATCGTTTGGAAGTTTACTCTCACAGAGAGTAAACATAGTTATAGAAAATTATGCATAAAGATAACTAGTGCCACAGAAATTTCCCACTGGAAATTCAGAGCCCACTCTTTGCTATCTAATCACTACAGACAGACTTAATTCAAAAGTCTTCTGCTGTATCTGACTCTGGAGGTTTTACCCACACAAAGCCAGAAGGGATAGAGAGTGAGTACATGAGCAGATCTGGTTGTAGTCATAGCCTGGAAAGCATTTCCTTGGCTATCTCTGCCAGTATCAGCAGCTAATTAAAACATTTACACGAACAGGGACATATGAAGAAATCATGAACTGAATAAGCAGATGAACTCTATTAGGGTTTACTGACTTCCATGAGTTCTGGATTAGATAGAACAGCAGTAAGCAGATACGACAGGGTAAGATCCAGGTTATTGTGTGCATCTCTGCATGCTTGGATCCTGGGAATAGTTACCTATATGCAGAGCCACTGCCTGACTTGTGGAGATTGGGACTGGTATCTGAAACGTTGGACCAGTTATAGGATTACTTTCAAAACAGGGGCCTATGGCTCTGTGTCTTAAATCAGTCCTGATTAACCTCTGAATTTGCAACTTGAATTACCTATGTTTCCCTTCCTGCAGCCATTATCAAACCAATCACCACAATATACTGGCTGCATATGTAACGTACGTGTTACTGGGAAAGGCTCACACCTGGCATAGGCTGAGTACTGTCAAGGTCCATTTTGAAGGAAGTCCTTAGCACCTCACTGGTATATTGCTAGTTATTTTGCATTCCGTGACGAAAGTGACCTCTGTTAAGGACAGAGTAACGCTATTTCAAGGTTTTGACTCTATATTTAGGGGTTAACAGAGATAGTTCTCGTAAGTGCTTTAATTAAACCCTAATTCTTAAAAGATAATTTGCAGTGGGTTAGATACAGTGGACTGCTTCCATTGTAGAGAAATCTTCAAGGTGGAAAGAATAATAGTGAAAATGACCTCCATTTTCTCCCTTTGAGTGCAGTGGTGTCTGGCTGCTGTATGGGGCCACCACTGAGTACAGACCGGGAACTCAACATAATGCAATTCTCCGAGGGAAAATGAGACTCCATTCTGTTAAGCTCAGGTATTGTATGTGCTTCACTGCAGAATGAGCAGCCCCTTTCTGGACTCTGCTAGAGAAACACTTTTTCTTAGAAATAATATCCTTTCCCTCCTCATTTCACTTTTTAAAATCTTATTTGCAGTGAAAACTGGAAACTTTATTGTTTTTTTGAAAACACTGAAACTTTTAATCAAAAGAAAGACAACGAAGAAAAAGAAAAATAGCATCAAAGCTGAAATATTTTAATGGATTTTTTTATATCTTATGCCTTTTTGTTTTAAAAGAAATGCTCTCTCCCTTGAGACAGACTTTCAGAAAAAAATCTGAACAGAATTGTCACTTACCTTAAAAATATAGGATGGTAACAGCAATCTTAGGCTTTACTCTATAACAGTAATTTAACAAAACTGACACTTTCCTGCTGATTCACTGCTGATATGGTCTTGCTACTAGGCAATTGTCTTAAGTTCAAAGCAGAGGAAAGGTTTGAGGCTTTGAGGACTGCATCGTGGTGTGACAAGTCCTCTCTGTCGGTGCTGGTATTCTGCAGAAGGACTACTGCACCTGGAAGCCTTTAGTCAGCTGGCTAGAGGAATGTTTGAGCGTGTAACCACTCAAGACAACCCTGTGTCACTGGAAAAATGAAACAAGCCCAAGAAGACAAGATTCATCTCTAGCTTACAGAGTTGGGTATTTGCCTTTGAACTCCTCCTGACAAAACAACAGGCTAATTTTCATAAGGCACAGGATAGACAAAAAAAATGAGGTATAGAGACAAGTATTGCACCCATGGTGCCTTGTGCCCACTTGGGTGCCACCATGTAGGTAGAAATATGTACAGAATAATAAATGGTTAAACTTTAGTCTGTTTCAAAATTAATTTCCCTTCACTAGAATATTTCCTTTGTTAGGCATGGAAAACCTTTCTTTGGAACCAGGGTTTCATCCTGGAGAATGTTATCAGATTTTGTTGGACTGCAAATGGAAAAAAATGGGAGAAGATTATTAAAGATGAAATTATTTTCCATTTATTTATTCTTTTTTTAAGAAACCAAACTTCTTCTGAAACAATTCCAAAACTCCTGAAGTGGAAATTTCATAGGTCAATAATAGGAAATTTACAACTAATGACTTTGAGCAAGGAGGAAGGTAAAAATTTTCTAGTATTTGATTTGTTAAAAAATCAGTTTGTGAAGGAAAAGTTGACTGAAATAATTTTGATTTCTTGTGTTTTGTACTTTTCTGTCCTATTTTCTGATAGAAAAATCTTTCTTGCCCGTTCAGCCAACATCTTGGATAACTGTTGTTTTGATAATCATACCTGGGTATGAAAAGATGTTACAAACCCCATCTTTTTATGAATTCCTTATTTAGCATTTTGTTCTATTGAGTTCTTTCATGTGTTTTTACTGACTGTGTTATTGTGTATGACTTAAATTTATCTCTGCTTACACACAAAGGTAGCAGAAGGTGTCTTGGTAAATGAATAAAAACTAGTCCATCACAGTACTCACTGAATAGAATACCCATGAAGATGTGTTCAGAAAGTGGCAGCAGGGAAGAGCTGGGACCTCATCACTGACATCATTGAGAGAAAGACAAATGAGCTGCTGAAAATTGATTAGAATCAAGGACTGTTGAGGAAGCATGCAGCACAGGAGTGAGAGGTATTCAAAGCAGAGATAAGCAGGATGATAGATATCCTCTGTGTTCATTACAGTGGAATCTAGGCGTCAAAAGTGAAAAATAAAAAAACAACAAAAAAAGTGGATTATTAACTATGAAAAGTACTGTCAAATATTTGCAGTCAAACACTCAGTAAAATGAACCTAGAGGGAAAAAAGAGAAGTATTGGCTTGGCTGTAGTAAATGCCATCCCTGAATGAAATATGAAAAAATGCAGGAAGGCCTAACAGCCCTCCTCCACATATTCCCTCCTTCCATGCCTCCCCAAAAAGAAAGAAAATAAAATACTGTACCACTTATAACTTTTTAAAGCTGCCATTTAAAAAAAACCAAACTCCATAAATGAATGGTGCCAACTCATCTATGAAACAGTAGTGAGATGAGAGAGAGGGATAGGGCAATGCTGATAAAGTTTGACATTGCACTTTGTGAAATGAAGTCAGTTGGCTTGGCATGGTCCTATGGACAGGAAATATAAGGTTAAAAACCAAAGTGATAGACTACAGTGCATCTTATGTGTGGTTTCAGAGTCTGTTTCGTATTTGATAAAATTTGTGTCCAGAGACCTCTTTCTCCAAAGGAGAAAATAGATGTAATTCTGAGACAGGTACCTAAGTCTTATCACATTGGCAGGATTTAAGAACATCCAGTATCACTTACTGGGAATGTGGATTTGAAAAAAGCCCTCATCCCTCCTAGTTCTCAGAAAGATGTCCTGCCCCTTCTTTAATACAATTAGTGATTTTCTGTGAGAAGTCTCTTAGGGGCATGGTTACTGGAAGAGACACCAACTCATTAGATACTATATTAGCAATCCACACACAGTCACAAGTCTTTAATCATAGCAGGATTCACTTTCATCTTGTGGGTAGTGTCCAGAAGTTTAATAAAAGAAGACTGGAGTGGTTTATTATTCCACATGCATTTCTCCTGATGCCTATGAACAAAATGTTCTGTTTTCATAAACCAGTGCCAGAGAAATTCTCCTTTAGTCTTCAGGAGGGCTGACTAAAAAGTTAGCGTTCAAACACGACGTATATTTTTCTCCTCTTAAATTTCTTTTCCACAAATAATTTCCAGACTTCACTCTTGAAATTTGTTTTGTTCAGAAGAGAGGAATGGCTGAGCTTATAATTTGCAATAGATACATATGGCCCTTGCCTATGGAAAAATGTCGTGTCTTCATCCAATGCTAACTAATGTAGGCGTTAAAAGCACCTCAAACTATTGCTACAGGGGCAGTCCAGGCATACACCAACATCAGAAATCTTGAGGTAAACTTCACCACTCACTGCTTTATCTCCTGCATGCAGCTATTGCTGATTTTTTCCTTCTGTCAGCCAGATGAAGCATCCCGTGCAAGTATGACTTTGCCTGTTCCTGGACCAATGGGGCTTCAGGGGTCCTATCCTTGTGACTAAATGTGAGCATCTCCAGTACAGGACTTACAGCTAGTCTTACCACTTAATACTCAATGGAGTTTATCTAGTTTATATAGTCAGTAGTGTATCTAATGCAATCCATCTTATCCTAAAGTAAATGTCTGTGTTTTCTGAATGAATCATGTTCTGAACTCCATTACTCTAAGGACATCAGCCTTGTTGCAGATCCCTATACTGCCATTTAAAAAAGATTAATTCCACAGTAAGATTTCATTGTATCACAAAACTGATCTATACACCTATTCATACTGCTCTCAAAATCCTGTTATGGGCAAACAGGGAACACAACTGACATGTAGACAGAATAATTTATTGCTAGTCTCATTAAATTATTGCCACATAAAAAAAATAGGTGTTATTAACCCAGATGCAATAATAAGAACAGTCATAATTCAAAGGAACATAGGAAAAAACCCCAAAGAAACCCACCTTATTAACTACACGGTTAAAATTTTCATTTAAAAACCCCCCAAACCTGCAAAGGTCAAATTTCCTCTTACCTACCTGCTTATTTCACTGATGTCATGGTCACTCACTCTGTGAGTCACTGTGTCACAGCTTCGGAGTCTTTCCAGAAGGGGATGAGGATACCAAGAATCATTGATGCCCTTGAAGGTTTGCCCAGAAGGGGTTTGATACTGGTCACGGCCTTCTTTCTTGGTGCTGCAGTCTCCTAGGGGTTTATTAATCTCTTGTTTCCTGACACAACGTATATGTATGTATATACTCTTTCCTTTCTTTCATTTCTGTTTCAGTTGTCTTTGTTGTCCCAGATTTGCAGGGCTGCACTCCTGCTGTGACCAGTGGCTGCCACTGTGATTTCTGTTCATTGTAGGGGACTTCTGATATCCAGCGGTGTTGGTGCCCTTCCACAGCACAATTTATTCTAGAATTTGTGCCACAGAACACACCTACTTGCGGGTATTGTTATTAAAAACAACCATTAACCACATCGTTGCACAAAATTAAATTAATCTAAAACCAATTTAGGGAACAGTTACATAGTTGCCAGACAATTGCTATCACAGTTTAAACAAGCTAAACCCAGATCTAGACAAGTCAACATCAGTCCTGGGGTCTATTCTCACTACTCACGGCAATTTGCATTTCATGTGCTACAAAAGGGAGACGAGGTCTGCAGATGGAGTGGGGATGGAAAGTGGCTGCTGGAGCAAAGTGTAAGCTGCAATGAGAACTATTGTGAGATGTTTTGGCTGTGCAAAGGCTTGGGGGCTTTGTGTAGCACTCATCCTACAGCTGGGGTTGGAGTTAGGATGCCATGCATTTTAAGTACATGTGTATAATTCAGTGACAGCACTGCACTGAGCATGTCCATTGCTGAGAGTCCATTGCCTTCACGCAGCTTCATTTTCTGGTGCAATGCCAACAATGTAAATTCTTCACAGAAAAATATATCAAAAATTCAGTGGGGTCAAACTCTTTTGAAACGTCCTTGTCAAGGTTATTGAACACTGGCCAAGCCTTTTCTCCTTAATCAGTGGAAGCTGCCATTTGAGTTATGATTATAACCTTTGCTTTACCGTGTTTAATTCCCAGTGGAATCCCATAGACACAGTGTTATATCCATGGGAAATTTATATGTTACCTTCTCTTGGTTAAACTTTGTTTCTTTCGGTTCTTGCTCTCTTGCGTTTTATCCTCAAAATATAAAATTATCGTAACAATTCATCTCATTTGTGGTAACACTAATTTCATCAACATTCTCTTAATTTTTATCAGATAGATTAAATTTAGATTTCTTCTTGCTCTATCCAATTGCTTCTGTCAATCTGAAAACCACTGCCTGCGTATTTAATTCTCCTTGCAATAGCTATCAGGTTAAGAAATTTTTGGGAGAAATTCTTCTTGGCAAAAAGAAAAATCAAACTCATTGTGAGCTGGCATCTTTTCTTTTTGCCAAAGTGTACAGAAAAATGCATCCCCCAAATAATACCATTCCCAAATGAGTCAAGACATTTTATTATAGTATTTTTAGGTGCACATTTTTTTTTCTGTTCAGAACAACTCAAAGCTTTGAAGTTGTTTTCAATGTAAACATTATTGTCATTGGTGTGTAAAAGTAATAATTTAAGACAACAGCTCTCAAGCAGCTCTCAGAAGCGGTCTTTGTGGCATAACTTTATAGTCCACAACAGTCACCACACAATTCCCTTCTGTTTCAAAAAGTGGCACTCTTAGGGAAGAAAGAAGCAACTGGATATCTTCTTAGAGACAAGGGTCATCAGAGGGACTTAGGTTGCATGAGCCATCAGCGACATATCAGTTAAAGGGAAAAAGAGAACTGAATAGAACTGGTATCCTAACTTTTTCCTGGCTTAGTAAGTTTTGAAAAAAAGGGATGCAGATATTTATAGAAAGAGAAAAAAACACCACGAAAAATTCCTGTGTCATTAATGACAACTAAAATCCATTAAAACATTTTCTTGAGTCACAAATTAGTCTAAGCTATGATTAACACTAGGGAGGGTGAGGCATATGAGAGTTTTTCCTTTTCAAAAAAAAAAAAAAAACCAAACAAAACTCCTTTTGGAAATACTTAACATTTTTGGAATCCAAATAGAAATACATGCATCCACCTGAATATCTTCCAGTATACTCTGGTGTGTCGAAAATAAAGGCCTTTGAAATCATGCTCACAGGTGTTTCAGATTTAGATTTCTCTAAGTTTCTGTGTGAATTGTTAATCATAATACCTCCTATTATTTGTGAGAAGATATTTTGCTGTCACACAGACAGCATGAGTGACAGGTTTTTCTCCCACCATTTTATATGAATAATGAATTGTTTCAAGGCACACATAAAAAGGACATAATTTAGAGTTAGTTATCATTTCCAGACTCTGCTTTATCTATTTTTTACTGGGCAGAAAATGAGCCCATATCTTACTGCAGTCATTTCTACTTCTTACTTCTTTTTAGTATTTTTCAACATAGAGTATTTCCTATGAAAATGGTCTTAGACCATGTTATCAGTGATTTTGGTTTTCTTTGTTTATTTGGTTGATAGGGTTTGTTTGGTTTTGGTTTTTTTTCCCTGTTTGGTTTTTGTTTTGGATTCTTTTACCACCTAGTCTAAACGAACTACTGGAAAATTGGTATTTAAATTCTGAGATTTGTGCTTTATTTTTAAGAAGAAATATAGGCTCTTAGTAGCTCAGTTAAGCATACGATACCTTTCTTGAGTATATCATCAAGTCAAGAGAAAGCTTGTGTCTTGAATTTAAATGGAGAAAAATGCATCAAAACTAAGGCAGAAACCCATTTGGAACTCTAAGATGTTAAAATACAAAGAACTATTGACTATTGCAGAAGCTATATATACTGAAATCATTTAAACTTTTTTCATACCCCCACCATTCTGAATTACTTTGTACATTATTTATGAACTTCTTATTCTGGTGTTAAGGTTACCCTTTTATTGTTTAGTTTGGTGAGTAATTGACTTTGTCTCACACTCCTACTGCAATCCCAGAAGCATGTGGAGGGAAAATAATGATAGTTGTTGATTTTTTAATTTTTTTTTTTTTTTTTTATATTTCACTCATTCTCCACTACTTAAGCTTTTGCACGGCTACTAATAATTGCATCTGTGCACCATGGGAACTTAAGCTTTTTACATCAGAGCAAGAGAGTGACATGTACAAATGATGGAAAAAAAATTAAAACCAAAAAAACTACAACAAACCCCCAGAAACATCAGGCTTCAGCCTGATTTGTTTGTCACTATTTCTCCATTGTCTTTAGTATCAACTGCTGGAACTACCAGAATCCCTTAATTCTGTAATTTTCCAGCTCATATGCAGAAGAGTCTCATATCTTCTCCTTCTAAACAAAGATGATGAAGAAACTGTATAAAATGTGCTCTAACAAGTTACTTCAAAGAATCATCTAAAACTGGTACCCTTTTGCTAGAAATTGAGTAAGGCTAGGTGCTTCTGAAGATGTAAGAAACACTAGATAACGATGGACTAATTTGTCATAATGACCAATTAGTAGCTGGCTTGTGAGCTTAAGAAGCAAGGTTGGTATTCAATCATCTTATTTTTTTCAACACCTTTTTCTCATATTGCTTTTCCCCCTACTTTGTTTCTCTACAGCAGCACTGACTGTGCTCATTATCTTCATAAATGCCTATTGTTCTGACCCTTGAGAAATTCTTGGCCTTACTATGTCAAAGAAATATATTTATAGGCTAGTTATGCAGTATGTTAAAGTGGCAGGTCTTTCTCTCAGTTTGTACCATACTCAATAGGCAAGTGATAAAGATCATTGCAAAGCAGAGTCACAGAAAAGCTATGCAGTGTCAGGAATATCAGGAAACTCAGGAACAGACAAGCTAGAGGACATTTCTTCATCTTAACCAATGATTTCCACCTTTTGATATGAGAAATCATATAATCACTGTCATAAACATCAGTTTTTATGCCTCTGAACTCTCACAGGGAAACGATTCTCACTTTTCTGCTTATGACAAGAAGCTGGCCTCACATTGGACTATGTTTTTCCCTTTGAAAAGTCTTTTTTCCTTTCTTTTATTTTTTTTTTTTTTCAAATTCTGGTTTGCTCTTCAGACAATCTTGCAAGATGCTCTTGGATCCTGACTCAGTCTTTGGTTTATTAAACACATTGATCTTTCCTAGCCTCTCCTCAAAAGATCATCCACCAACTTTATCATTACTTACCCAGTTAGAAACTGGTTTATGCAAAGGACTGTGGATTTGTGCAAAATTGTGGTCAAGGCTTTATCAATATCTAATAAAATATTTCAATCACATCCACACATCTACTAGAAACAACCTAAGTAGAATCTTCCTGTTTACCATTTTCCAATACTTAGTTAATTTAGCTTTGTTTACTGAGACTTTTTTTTTTAATGCAGGTTTATTCTTTGTGTTCTTATTGACATTCTTTTGATGTCTGCAAGCCTGGAACTGTTTTCTCCTTTTTTTTCTTGTTCAAAATTCAGATTTTGGATAGTTTTTTGAATAGGATAGTATCTATCCTATTAAAATTCCAGGTGCCCTCTCGATGTTTTCTTGATACAGTTAACTTTAATTCCTCTTTTTAAATCAAAATTTCCTGATTTGCCCTAAAGAATATCAATTACAGATTTACTTTCATTGTTTCATTTTGTTTAGATCAAGTTAATTACAGATCATTCTGCTTGAGTTAATTTTCTATAGCTGTTTTTTTCTACAATGTCCTCATTACTTTATGTAACTAAATTTTTATTTCTTTTCAGTTAGTACCTGACAGGAAAAAATACCTCATGTTATTATCTCCAGGCACATTTGCACCCAAATTACTATAATTTCTGTCTCTATACCTGGAAAGTTAGATCCTCCTGGAAAAGCAAAAGAAAAGCTTGATACTTTATTTCTTAAATTCTATTGCAGAGATTTTCATCCACAAAGCAGTTCAATCCTGTGAAGTCTATACTAGAGTCCTTAACTTTCCTTTAGCAGATCAGAAATATTCCACTGAAGATTAGTTAGCTCTGCATCATCCTCATTCTAGCATCATCATTCCTGTTCTCTTCCAGCTGAAATTTGGCAATAGCTTCTCTCATTGGCAAGAACTGGATTCTTTCCCTCTCCCACTGGGATCCATTTCATCCTCAACTCCAAATACAAGTCCTCAAGTTTCAGTCTCATGGACTCACTGGACATGATCCCTTCTACAGTAATGAGCTTCAAAAGCACAATCAGACCAAATTCAAATTCACAATCCATGGATGTTGCATTGCCTATAGATCATCATTTGTCCAACACTTTCTATTTAATGTCATGTCTTCTTTTTATCACTTCCAAATCAGGGCCAATGCCAAATAGGATTGGAATAGGATAACAAGTGGTATTTTCATTACAGCTGTGATCAACTATTATGGCTGATTATTTTCAGATATTTACCTTGTGTTATTATAAAATGCTAGGCCATGCAAATGCTCCTGCTCCAGTGATTCCTAGAGAATATTGACTATCCCATATTCTATTCCATTATTTTTCATCATTATTTTTACTTAGAGTTCTTTAATTTATATTTTGCCTAAACAACAGTTCTTTGTGATTGGCTTTTGCCTTACACTCCTGCAGCTAGCTCTCTCTTGCTGTTCCGACACATAAAAATCAACAGAAGTTCTGCCAGGGTAGCTCATGCCACAGAGACTTTGCAAATTCTCACTTTTTCTGGTTAAACTTCTCAGAAGATAGAGTCCATATCAGTGGAAGGGGATAGGACTGGTCCCATGGCTGCAAAGCAGTCTTCCAATTAATTTGTGCTACACTAATTGTATCACTGTAGTACACGAACACCTTGCATGTTCCCTCTGTAGATTTTTAAAGATCTGTTTTACTCTGAATTGAGTTGGAGAAAATACACTTGGCTTAGCTGTTAATTGCTGACAGACAAGACAAAAAAGTAAATGAGCCAGATATAATGGAGGCACAATGTAATGTTATCTAGCTAACAATTTTAGGAACTGCCCCTAATATATGTGTGCTCTACTAGCCCATCTCATTGAAGTACTGTTGTGAAGAAGGTTTCCCATTTTCTGCCAAAGAAGAGCTAGGGATGTGATCAAAGAGGACACAAATCGTTTATTAAAGTAGTGTCACAAGCCAAATGTTTCCATTATTCAAGTAAAATAAGAAGAACTATCAATACAAGGGTGAGAACTGCTGGTTAAAGCAAAAACTGGGCGACAGGAGATACGGTTTCTCTTCCTGTTGCCAATACAGCAGGCAGCTATGACTTCAGACTTACTATTTATGGTATGGTTTGCTGCGATCCCATTCACCTTATCTGGAACAGGTCTGCTCAACACCTTTGAAAACAGGCTTCCTAATTGTTTTGTGCTCTAGTTTCCCTGTTATAAGATGAGGAAGAAAACAACAAGATCTAACTCATGGTTTGTAAAGAGCACTGGAACAGGCTCCCCAGGGAAGTGTCTGGCCAAGCCTGACAGAGTTCAGGAAGTGTTTGTCAATACTCCCAGGCACATGGGGTGACTCTTGGGGATGGTGCTATGCAAGACCAGGAATTGGACTCGATGATTCTTGTGGGTCCCTTCCAACTCAGGATACTCTCTGATTCTGTGAAAAGGCATAGCAACTATTCTGGAAAAGCTGCTCTTGCTGAGCTGAGCTACGCATCACAGATACAATATTCCTAGGAATGATATAATGCTGTACCCCTCCCTTCACTGATCTTGCCCTTGCCCTTGAATTTTCTCCAGGCTCTATCCTCCTCAAGCCTCTGAACTGAAAGGTCCTTGATGTACTCTGCTGCAAATAGCAGGATCTCATGAAGCAGGTTTTAAAACAACAAATCAGTCTGCAATGGCTGCTCATTCCATAAAACTGTTAAACATTTCAGGCTGTAAAATTTTTTATATTTCACAAGCCTTGTTTTAAGAGTTTTCAAGTTCCTGATTTGCAGGGAGAAGCTAGTATTACTATCCTAAAGCACTTGTGTAATATTAAGCTGATAAAATTGCTTTAGGTTTAGTCATATATAAAGAGATCATTCATCCCTATGTGCTGACTGGAAGAAACATAGACCCACCATTTGTGAAACAATATTTGTTAGCAGATTATCTATTAGCACACAATTAATTATTCACATAATTCAATTTAGGATCTGTATTCAATCTTACATTGTAAATAAGAGATAAAAATACATTTTTGTATTGTATTTTCACAGTAATATTTTGTGGAGATTCTTTGCTGTAAGCTTCCCTATTTTCAAGGCTGTATTTACATTGTTATGTGCTGGTGCTGCACAAAATATTTAACTGCTTCAATCTCTGCAGCAGAAGCATGTTTTATATAGCATAGTGTTTCCCAGCTACCCACCTTTCTCCTTGCTTTGCTGAGGACATCTTCCCTGACAGAGTAAGAGAAGGGAAACCATCATGTTGCCAACAAATTCTAGAGACCTGGTACAGTTGAAGCTGGTATCTTCTGTCTCTCTGCAGGTTTTTTCCAACCAAGCTCCTGTCATTTTGCCACAAGTGGGCAGTAATTAACTGCTAATTGAAATCACAGGAATCTCAGCTTTCTCAATCCTGGCTGAAACTCGCAATCCTCAGCCTGCCCTTTCTTTGGCCCTACCTCACTATCTGCTCTAGGAAGCAACCTGGTAGATAGTGCTAATTTGCTCTGACATTCCTACAGAGAGTGACTTAATAGTCTTCATGGGAGTTTGGGAATGTGTGTGTTTCTGGTTGAGGCTCAGTGCAGAGTGACTCCCAAAGCAACACCTCCCTTTCAGAGCCACTGCTATCGCTTGTTCAAGCCTTATGTTCTGATTCCAAAAATTTACATAAGAAACTTAAGACCTTCATTTATGTAACAAGGTATTTGCAATATTGAAATTACTGTGTTTCCTACAAAGATAAAAGAACTCCAACAGAACAAATTTAAGCAAACCAATTTGTCTTTGATATGACTGGCAAGGTTTTTGGTACCAGTGTTGCATGGTGTTGTACATCTTGTTTATTGCACTTGTTATCTTAAGCAATGGAATATCTGCTTCCATTAAACTAGATGATATATGAAAACAATATTTTTTTAAGTCCAGGTTCTTGCTGTATTCATTGTGGGAATATTGTCACCATGCTGTTTTGGAAAACTGAGAATGGTTTTATCTCACTTCAATCTCTTTTTAAATTCGGAGGTGACTTATGACTATGTCATGTCACAGGGAATACTTTATAACAAAAAGCCATATGTAAACATTACATGCCTCCCTTGGCACATGCCAGCCAGGTGAATTAAATGCTAAAAGCATTTCACTCATTTTAAGTTAATGCGTCTTGAAATGTGCTGACAGCAGGCATTGAAAGCTCCCAGACTCCAGGCAGAAGGACAGAAGAATTGAAGTGTGTGAGAACTGAACCTGGAAGATGACTGAGCTATGAGTGGCTGCAAAACTGTTTCTAGGAAGCTAGAATATACGTAGTCCCATTATGGGAAAAATGACAGCTCTCATGATGGTGGAAGATCTCAGTTCTGAGCTGAGATTTATCCAGAAGGAAGGTCTAGGCCAGCAATAACTTCTTACTCTCAGTCAAGCAGTATCCACTTAGCCTCTGTGGGAACAAAAACTTTTTTCCTCATCCTGCTATGGACATTTCTCTGTCACTGCTTTGCTTATAAATGTGTCAGCTGCCAAAAGAGGCACCCGAAGTAATCTGTGCACAGCCTGCACAAATAGAGATAGGACACTTGAGGTGGGATGTTTCTTACCTTCTGAGACTGCCTGCATCCTCTGTCTGCCCACACAAGCCTGGGCTCATCTGGACCCCACAGTCTACTGGAGAGTGGTCCAGCAGCTGGCTGGTTCCAGAGGTGCCAAAGCCCTTCTCTGCATGAACAAGTCCAGTGTGAACAAAAAATTCTCAGCACATCCAGAAATCAAGACAATGTTATTCTGTAGTCTCTCCCCACTGCAGTCTCATGTCTCATTGGCTCTTCTGACCACCTCTACTCACTGGGCAGATGTCTTCAGTGATCTGTTCATGATGATGCAGACAGTGTACTACAGTTTTGCTTGGAAATAGGCAGCAACAGATGGTGCAAAGAAGCTAGGAGAATTATCTGCCATTAAAGGGAACAGGGCCCAAGACCAGGAAATGTGCCTCTCCTGCCCTGTCCTACCCTGTCCTCCCCTCCCCTCCTCTCCCCTCCCCTCTTCTCCTCTCTTCTCTTCCTCCCCCGCTTTTATTTTTTTTTCTTTATTTGAAAGAAAGACAGTTCAGGGAATTATAATGTGAAGTGAAACAAGTGGAAAATAAATAGACACCAGATAAGAAAATGTTAGTATTAAGGAAACACTGGAAAGAAGCAAAGAAGTGCAGATGAAACTTATTTGCTTTCAAACAGGAACAAAAACTGCATAAAAAGAAAAAAAAAAGTAAAAGAAAAAAAGTTTTAAATATATAGGCAGTCCATGTGCAATTTCAGGTGGCTACTCAGGAAAATGAGCAAGTCAAGTAATTGAAAGGAGAAATGAAATTGCAAAGGATCACAGGATTTCAAATTAAGTGAAAAAATTGTATGGGGAAGGTGTACAGACCATACAATACAATAGCTTGAACTGGCAGACAGCTTATAATGGTGGTTCTGAGTGAATGACCCTTCATCTCCTGTGGCACATTGAAGATAATGCCAGCATTTCATAGTCATTTCACTTTTATTATCACCAAAAGTTCAGGCCAGTATTCTATTACCTTGAATGTCTTTTTGGTGTCAAGTTGAACTGGACTAGAAATGAACTTGATGACAAATTTGCTGACTCTGAAGAAGAGGGTAAGAGAATAAGGCAAGGCATTTAGGATTATTAGAAATTTAAGGATATAAAAGAATAAAAATAATCCAAATAATGCATTTGAAATTGAAGAGAAAATATTTCATTTTGTTTTGAAAAATTTTTGATATTTCTAAACCTTTTTTTTCAAAAACTGTATGTCAATACAGAGAGCAGCAATGTTATTTCAAGAGATCATTATTTTACATTTTAAAATGTGAAAAAGTTATGACAATTTTGAAGCAATACATTTTTACCAATGAACAGCTTTCTTCTTTTTTCACAAAATTTTGCCTCTTTTAGTTGTCCCAGCCAGAAGTTTCTCTTGACTTGGCTCATAACCTGACTTCAAATGATTTTGGTTATTTGTACATTCTCTGGAAAAATCTCAGCCAAATTTGGTGTCAAAAGTCCAAACTGTACTTAGCCCCTGAAGCCTAAATTTTCATGGCAATTACTAGGACGTGATTGAGTCTGTCAATACACAAATCCATGGCACATCAATAGTGAAAATAAGTAGGAACAAATTAAAGTTGAGAGAGTTGAATTAATCAAAATAAGTTACCAGCTACTGTGGTCACTGTATTAGTATTATATTCAGTTTTCCTTATTCTTCTTACCTCCCAAATAAATCTGCTTCTTAAACTTGTGTTTGCCACACTCTGAGCAACATGAAAAAGTGGTTTTTTGCTTTAGAATTCTGCATCTTAAGAGGCATGGCATGTTGTGGGACAATAGCTTTTAGGTGCTACCCTGCATTCCAGATTTAAAGCAAGATCCTGATTCTCTGTCCTACCCTTCCTTCTCCATTTCCTTATGAAGGTGTTTCCCCTGGAAGTGTTGCTTCCTACTCACTGCCAATGTACAAGGTTTTACTCTGTAAATGGGCATCAGCTCCTGTGATTTGACAGGCGACTGTTGCAGACATTCAGGAACATGAGGAGAAAGTGGTATAGACTATAATGAGATCATGTAAAATTCAATACAGCATATCAAATGTAATGATTTTAAAATTCATATATTTAACTGGCAGCCAAATGCAGCTCTGTCTAGGGAGGTGATATGTGCTCCTGGCTTTTGCTTTTATTATGAAAACTGTCAGTCACATTCTGCATCAGCCTGGGTTTATGCTTAGCTTTATCAGGCAGACCAGTGAGCACTGAATGGCATTAATGTCATCTCGGGGTAATGAAAGTGTAGATAACCATCTCAGAGACTGGTTGGGAAAAAAGTACTGATGCAAGTAGCTGAAGGCTCTATTGACCACATAATTCACATTTCTCATAGAGGAAGTTATGATCTATAAATTGTTTTAGACTTTTTTACTGATGAAACAGCAAAAATTTTGTTGCTGATGGGCACAGGAAGCAATAATAAATAGCCATGGGTGCATGCACCAAGAAGAAGAATGGTTTACATTTTATCAACAGATAAAAGGAATCAAAATGTAGCCCTGAATGTTTTGTAAGTTACAGCAGTGCTAACGGAGAAAAATGTGTCTTCTGTATGACAATGATAACATGAATGATAATACAGAAGATCATTCACCCCTTCTGCACTGGTACCTGCTGCATGCTGCATCTGTGGAAGCCATTCCCTGATGGCAGATCACAACAGAGTGAAATAGTTTCTAACGAAACAAATCTGATCAACCTTCATGGTGATTGGGCACTTTTTGGACCCTGAGGCATTCAAGGATTATGCTACTTCTAGTGGTAGATCTCCTGTTCGCTGCTACACAATAGCACAGTTGATACGTCACTTCATGAATGGGCCATTTTAGCAGTGTTCTGCTGTGCTAGCCAGAGTGCTTGGGCTGGAGGGGTGACTCACAACAAAGTTTTTTCAAACCTTTGGGTGAAACGACAAAAAGAAAACAAGAAAAAATCCTTTCCTGTTTGGACCATGTTTAAACAATTATGAAAACAAAGGTAACATTTAAGCAGGTTTCATGTAATTTTGATAAAAATGGTGTCCAATACTAGTGGTCCCCCTTCCCTCATCACAGTCAAAATACTGTGACTGGGATGACCAATGTACTCCTTGACTACTGAAAGGCATAATTATGATGAATCATTGTTAATTGTTAGTTAAGCTATAACCGTATATTTTTATGAAAAACAACCCAGGGGGAGTTGCTGCTGTGTAGTTGAAGGAGGTCAGTGTGCATAAAAAGTGTCCATCAAGAAGGACTTTCTAAGGATTCAGCCATTGTCAGTGTTCCTTGATTTGATTAGCGGGATATTTATATATTTATATATTTATATATAGTATGACATATATAAAAATATTTACATATCTATCATATTTATAGTTTCAGAGCTGGGGTGATCTATGATACTTTCTACAATAAACTGTGGCTCAAGGAATAAGCCAGAGAGCTAGTGGGGACAGAGAACCAGAGAATTTCTTGAGGAAATTTTTGTGAGAAAGTACTCTGTTATATTTAGGGACAAGACTTGCCATGATAAGCTTGAGTTTGCTAAAAAATGTGCTCACTGACACAGAGATAATACAAGTGTTGTTGGAAAGGTGGATTACAAGCCTCAGCTGAAGCCACATCAATAATTCACAAGTTTGAAACTGTTGGGAAAGGTGCCAGGTATGTCACTCGGTGTGTGCAAGCGAGCAAGAGAGGAAGAGGAGCATATAGAGTGGATGGTGATTGTTGGAGACTGTCTTCACAGGAAAACAAACCTGTCCAGTCTAAAACATGAAGTGGAATCGATTTCAGTACACTCTTTTATGAATGAGGGTCAATCAGAACGTGAAACCCAGACAAGGGAGGACAGGGTTGGTGAGAGATTGGATACCAAGCTTTTGGAAATTAATGACCTCGTTGGAAGGTCTGTGGCTTAGTGCACAGAAAGTGCAACATTAAAGCCCTGATTTGTGCCAACGCCTGAGAACGTGTTCTCCTGGTGGATGAACTGTTGAGCACAGAAGCAAGGAAAGGTATTTGTGGTTTTTCTTTGTTCCCTGAAATGGGGTGATATGCTTGGTTGAGCCAGTCAGGAGTGGCCATCATTGCCTTCTCCTTCATTGCACTTTCCGTGCAGACCCTCATCAGCATCTTCTCAGCTCCTCTGTCTAGGATGTATATGTTCGATGACTGTACAGATTTCTCATTACATAGTATGTGCAAGACTTCAAAATATGCCCAGGGAAGACATCCTGTTTGCTCAAGCACTTGGGTGGCTTATTCACCCCCAGAAAGTGAGATATTATGGCTGAGAGACCTACTTGGACTGCAGGCATCGCTGGAATAACTCTGGCGTGAAATCCTGAGTGACATTTTTATCAACTGTTGTATGACTCTGATTTGCATGAGACTTCCCTTCTGATCCTGGGCTGGTCCTAAATGCCACATATCACCCAGTTTGCTGTCCCTGCTTATGATTATGTGGCCACTCAGAATTTGTTAACTCAAAATATGACCAAAAAGAGATGAGTTCTGCCCACCATTCCACCTTTCAAGATTCCATCCTTATTTGTGTAGTGTACAAGACAGAGTCAGAAAGAGTAGGAGGCCTGTGCAGCACTATCCAACTCCCCATTAACAGATGTAATCATACAGCAGCAGGCTGGCTGACTTGCTTCTTACCATCTTAGACCTTGCTGTCCTAAATGACCTAATGGGATGATTAATGACTTTGTTTTATTTGCTGTAAAATTATCAGACTCAACTTTAAACGGAGCTGGGTGGAGAACCTCTGAAGCTGGCCAAACCAATTTTGTCAGGATTCCAAAGAAAAGAAAGGCTCCTTTGAATCTTTCAGAAAAATAGTATTCTTCACATCTGCTACACTATTTAGCATCAATTCCTGGTGCCAAAGGCAAAGTCTGAAGGACCAAAAGGGTCTTCCCTAGGCAGAGTGTAAGAGATGAGATTCCACCACAGTCCCTACGTTCAGAAGAGATTTAGTGCTGCAGCATTTTACTGTTCAAGTTTTCCCATCAAAGGAGGGCACATTTTAGCTTATTCATTCAAGTATTAGCTTTTTTATTAATTATATAAAAAATAGAGTTTAGAAAGTTTGTAAAGTACTGTATAAGGCAGATAAGCACAAGAGAGAAAAAAAACCCTAAAATTTGTCCTGTGATTGCATGGTTTATCTACATTTAGGAATACAAGTCTGTAATAACTAGAAATGGGGGTCTGGAGACAGTATCCAGCTCTGAAGGGCTCTAAATCTCTGCAAAAAATGGTCAGAGGATATTTCCAGGAAAGAATATCTACAACTCATGACTTTCCCCTAAATATCTCCCAGTAAACATGATGAGAAGAAGGGTATCATCCCAAACTGACTTCTCTGGTCCAGGCTGACAGTTTTTCAGGTATGTGAACAGTTAAGATTTTTCAGAAACTTCAAAGAGGGGCTTCCTAAAAACTGGCTTATTTTACTGTGCTAAATTCAAAACTGCCCTGTCTCCAAGCAAACACATACTAAATGACTTAACATTAATGAACCATGCCAATGAATATGCCTTCTAGATAATGACACAGGCAGTGCCTCTCATCTATTCTTTCAAATAAAATGCAATACATCGCAGAAAGGTGTTTGAGAATCTACTCTGCATATTTACTGGCAAGATAGTCTTTCTGTTTGATTCAACTGTTTTGTACCTCTGCAGCATATACTCTTCTTTCCCTTGTCCTCCTCCCTAACCCCTATAAAGCTGACTTTATAAGGAGCCATTTTTCAATAATGCAATATTTACTTTCATAACATGGTCTTACAGAATTGTCTGCCTGGCTTCTCATTTTGCATTTCAGCATAACACATGCACAGTTTTTACTTTATATCCCTTATAGGATTTTGCATATATTTTTGAGGTAAAAAGAGAGACATTTATAGTTCAGGATAAATAAAATATATAGTGAGGCCAAAGAGATAGCTACTGCTACCAGATGCTTGTAACTCACAGTTACGGTATCAGAAAGCAGCCAACATTTACATCTACCTCTGTCTAGGATGCATTTGGTGCTGGATACTATGTGCTGGATGTGAAGGTGTCCCTGCCTTATGGAAAATAAAGCTCTGAGTGGGTTCAAGGCCACTGTTGCTGGAAGCACAGGCATTCAAGAAGCTGAGTAGGTGACTGAGTTTGACTTCTAGAACTTTCACACTTCTAACACAAAGATAGCTCTTTTAAGCCTGCTATTTATTATCTTCAGACTGTCGCAACTATAGCTGTGACAGTTGCACCTTGTTGTTTTCCTTACGAAAGAAGATGACAACACTGCCAGTTGTGCCATGCTGTATTGCCCAATTAATTCTAAGCAAGTTATTGCAGGTAACAGAAATCACTCAATTGCAGCAGTGTGGAGATCCACTTGGGTTAACTTCTCCAGCTTCCTAGCCACTTCCTTGACAAAGAAATCGAATCCACACAATGCTCTTCTTTTCAGCTGAGCAGGTTGGTTTGGAGTTAGTCTGGATATCCATCTCCACAGTGTGCTCCAGAAAATCCTGTGGGCAGAGCACCTACCTGCAGCAGAGACAGACAAGCACACACTGAGGTGTGCTAGGAGGAGCACACCCAGCAGGGCAAGCCATTTATGGGTCCCCTGGTACAAGGGAGTCATGGGCAAACTGGAGTGTGATCTGCAGAGGCCCACCAAGGTGGTGTGGTCTGGATTGCTTGCCCTGAGAGAAGAGGCTAGGTAACATGGGCTCAGCTACCCTGGAGAAGAGAAGATTTTGGTGAGGGATTAACAGCAGCCTCCCAGTCTCTACCAGTAGGGTATGATGGTGCCAGGCTGTTTGTTCACAGTGGTGCCTGGTGGGAGAATAAAGGATAATGCGTGTAAAGTTGAAACAGGAGAAGTTCAAAGAGATAAGCTTTTTCATCCTGAGGGCAACCAGCGACAGGAACATGCTGCCAGGGGATGTTGTGTGACCTCCACCCTTGGAGGATTTCACTGCAAAACCAGCCTACATCAACAAGAAGGTTCTGATAATGAAGCCTGGGGTGGACCTCATTTTTTCACATGACACACCACATACAATAATTTCCTCATCTTTCCACGTGATCCACAAGGTACACTAATTTCCTCATATTTCCACAATGCAGACCATCATCATCCAGCTGCTTGCCTGTTCATTTTATACCTTTTGTCACATTTCCCACCTACAATCTTTCTCATTAGGACATATGTTGAAATGAAATTATTTCATTCTCTTATGACTTATTTGCAGCTTGATATTTCTTTTTCTGTGACCAGGTTAGATAAGTATTTCAACCTTCTCTGTAAATCTTTGATATCTCCTTGATAATGACTAACAACTAACTGGGATGTATATCTTACTACCCAATGTTCTCTAAATGATCTTTAAAGGGAAAATGCTCATGTTTAAACATTAGAAAAGAAAGAGGTACCAGAAAGAGTGCTTGCAAACTTAATCCATGTAAAATTCTGTAGATTAGATATATGTATCAAGGTGTTTTCTTCTCATATTTTGTCCCAGCATATGGGTTCTACCAAGGCAAGCAAACCCTTCAGCAGTGTAACACAGTGTGTTGCAGAGCAGTGCAGGTGCATCCCACTACACAAATGGGTGGCAGTGTAAAACCCCCAAGCAGATAGAGAGCTTGATTGACCTGACAGAATCCCATATTAGTGGAGACTAACAAGAGTGCCTCGATCACTCTTGCCATCCACAGCATTTCTGTAATTTTAAGGTTGCTGGTTTGACATAGTTTAGCAGCAAAGCAGTTTTGCATTACCTATTGTTTCCTCCATACAGCTTCTGTCTCAGCCTAAGATTATAAGACACAAAAATCCTTCAAAAAGCACAAGGTCTTTTTCATTTAGTGTCAATGGCAGATCTTAGGAATTGCTGTATATGCAGATTCAGACATTATCTTTCTTTCTTCTCTGGATAGCAAGATACTAGCAGAGAATCTCTGACTGGTATAAGAAAAATATCTTTACCAACTCGGCTTTCACAGCTACATGGTTTTCCACCAGACTAAAATAGGAGATCACAGTGTCAGAACTAGGGTTAACTGCAAGATGCTCTGACTGTGCAAGTCTTTTGGTTGCAAGTAGTTCTGAGAATAACTCTTGCCTGTGAACCAGGCTTCTTCATTTTTAAATATTTGACCCACTGTCTCTTTTCTATCTTTAATATATGTATTTTTACCATGTGTTACAGTAACAACCTTTGTGTCCTTGTCTGTGTGCAGTTGAGAGTCTTCTAGATTCTTCCTGACTACGTCTTATAACAACACGCTTGAGAGAGGACCCTGACCACTGTGAACTTGAGTGTTTGAGTATATTTAACACTACAGGTATCAACCTTCAATGATTTAGTATAAGCACTTTTCAGGAATAAAGGCAGTAAGAATGCAGATAATTGGATTTAAAACTGGCTTTGACTTTACAGCCACATAATAGTCTTGCTAAAATTTACTCTTGATAAGCTGATATCCCTTTTGTTTGGAGCTAAAGACATTCTGTTTTCCTGAACCGTTAAGGGAATGAAGGGCTGAAATTTCTGAAAGTTCAGTGGCTACATAATTCATATTTATTATTTTCCCTGGAAGGGAGTCTCTGATATTCACTCAGTGGAAATGGAAAAAAAAAGGAAAAAGAGCAGAATATCATTTTCATGTCACAGTAACATAATGAATGAGACAAGCCATCCACTTCGCAAGGATTGGACACTCTTGATGTAGGCAATCCATAAATCTCTTTCATTGTGTTTGTCAGCAGTCATTTTTAAAGGCTTCTTTCTCAATTCACAGGTTGTGGTTATTAGTAACCTCATAGCTGTGCTGCAGATGTCACTGAGGCTTATTCCTTGGAGCCATGTCATCAATCATGGTTTTCACATGGTTTTCACATACTGGAGCAGAATAATCCATAGCATTTTTTCCCCCTAGTAAGCATGACTTCAGTAACTTAAATGGAAAATGTAAGATATAATCATCATACACATGGACAAACCAAACCACATTGACTTGGCTGCTTAAACTGACTCAAGGCAGTGACATTTTTGGTAATACTGTACATTTCTCTGAGGATTACCCTGTATGCACGGAAAAGAAAGGCAACCACAGCTCTGAGTTGGATACAGGAACTGTTGCTGATGCAGCTGACGCTGGAGTTGCCATATGCTTGTTCCAGATATCACTTTTCATGAGGCAGGCTGCAGCGTCACTCCTCCAAGTGTCGCCACACTGTTAAAACATCTCACATAGTCAGAGCTGTCCAAAAGTATATGAAGAAACCTATACTGAGGATTTTTGATGTCAAAGTTTTGTTTCAGGACAAGGATGTTTCCAGGACCTTATGAATGCATGATACTTGCTAGAGGATGAAAAATATTGTTGAAAACATGTCTGTTTAATGAAAGCACAAGAGATATTTCATACTTTTCAGCAAGAAAATGTCTGTAATCGAACTACAGAAAAGTTCTTACCTAGTATGCAGTTCTCAACTGTAAGGTGGAAGATAAGGAGTCTAAAGTTTTCTCTAAAAGATGACATAATTGTGGTAAAATATTATGTGCTTTCTTATATAATTAGTTCTAGGTGTGTGCATGCACATTTTCTAATTACGACATTTCTAATCCAAGAGGCTTTGTAAGTACATTGCAAACATGTGAACAATCAGTTTCTTCCCTGGAATGAGCTGCATCTTAGTAGTGAATCTCATAAATTTAATTGATAGGCACCTATATCAGAGCAGTGATTTATACCTCAGCTCTTCATCAATGACACCATACATTTGCTGCTTGTTTGCAGAATAGATGGAGTATTTTGGATCTGTGCAATTGCAAACTGAGCTCTCTACTTTACCCTCCCTGACAAATACTCTTTTTCAGCCTGAGCATATTTCTTCTGTGCTTCAATCATGGATTTAGCAGAAAAATACATTTCTGACAAGCTCTTCCTGAAATTGCTGCTGCAGCTCTCCTCATCCTCTTAAACCGTCCCCGCAGACTCTGCCAAAACCCAAAAGCAGAACCTGCCCTGATGTGTAAGCTTGGGGCATGAGCTTCTGATCTTGCCTCGTTTCACCTACTTAGTTTAATTTTTGGTTCTCTCAAGCTTAAATCTAGAATAGGTCAGCTGACATCACAAGTGGGAAAACAGCCTTGGAAGAAAATGTATTGATATTTGTCTTTTGTTCTTCCCAGTATGGTGGAGGAAATGGACTGCCCTTGTAGAATGTAAGCCTAAACACAAGCACAGACTCGGACATGTAGATGGGGGACAAGTCTGCTGTTGGTCACCATTTGTGAGTAAGCAGGTACTGTCAGATCACCATCTCTGATCTCTTTTGGCAGTTTCTCCAACTTAGAAAATATTATCAGCTGTTGATAAGCTATTTGAAAGAACTGATCTAACAGTGTGGTGGAAAGCTATTCAAAGTATACTGTAGGAGTGGAGTTGCACACAAGCACAACATGCCTTGCTCCGTTCCTGTGTCACTAGACCATACTGGTGGCAGCTTCCTGTGGCTGCTTGTAGGAGAGCATTGACTTAGAACAACCTCTAGATGTTTAGGCTGTTCTTTGATAATTTTCTGGCTGCTCAAAGCTATCGTTTCTTATACAGCCAAAACAACCAAGCTTTTTTCTCTGCCTGACCCTTTTCTTTGGCAAGTCTGATTTCCTTCTATTATTCTGTGCACCCGGAAAGCATGCATCACGTTCCATCCTTGCTTTCCTGTATAGAGGTGCTGTCCATTACTCTATCTGTTCTTTCAGGTTCCTGATGGAATATGCCTATTTCAAACACAGCAAATGTGTTGAAAAGATCAGATCTCAAATGTGACCATGAATGAGGGGCAAAAAGTTCAAACTGAAATGTTGGCTGTTGGACAGAAAGTTGGATGCCTGGATAAAAGTGGTCATGTTTTCTGCAATGTTAAGGGCTTGGAGCTCTTGGATGTCTCATTGAAATCCAAACTAGGATCTGTTAAAACTACCATATTTCAATGACCTTGGAATTTCACAGGTTGAGTGAGCATAAATACATGACATTGCCTGATGTTCAAGTGTAGCAAAATCCCACAAGATTTTTAACCCTATTACCAAATAGAAGAAGCATAAATCTTTAATTTCATTGCCTTGTTTAGCCGTGTAAGGCCCATTAAGATTGTGACTCTATCACTGCTTCTTCTTTTTGCCACAGGGAAATTGTAATTCATTGTCTCAGAATCATCCTTTAAAATGCTCACAACTTTTATTCTAATGATGTCTTCCTTCACTTGTGGAAGCATTATAAAGGTCCATAAGTGATGCAGCAACACAATGGGGAGTAACACCAGTTTCAAGTTCAATGTGAATTGGCCTATGCTAAAACACACCAATGTCCCCAGAGATAACTGGATTTACTCCCTCTGCTCAGTACATTAAGCCCATCAGATAATTCACACATACTTTGTACAACATTACACTGATGGCATTAGAAAAATATGAACTATCAAATATCATTTATTGAAGCACCTGTCAAAACAAAAGAGCTTGATGGAATAATTTAAAGATTCTTAGATTAGTTGCTAAAATGTCAATTTTCAGAACTTTCAGTTCTTTTTTTTTTCCTTTTTTCCCCTCCCACAGAGTAAAATTTTCTTATGCATATAATTCCTTTGGTTTTACTGAGAAATGAAACAGCCCACTGCGAAATGACAGAAATAAAGTTGACTGTGAGCTTCCCAGCTGCTCTGCACAAGACCAGCTTTGTGGAAGCTTGTCACTGCAAAGCAGTACTTCCACTCCATGAAAATTTTACTTGGCATACGCCAGCAGCAGCCATGGAGAGAATCCTGTGCGTAGCTCACTCATTAATAGTACCTTCTGTGTTTTTGTTACTAGTGTCTCCTGTGTTTTTCTCAGATGATTAAATGTAGAATTTTTGCTGTTCCTTCATATGCTGAAAGGCAACTTCTCCAAAATTGTTCTATGGAACATGACACCGTAGAAGGGGAATTATTTCAGTTGACTAAAGAGGTAGGAAATTTGCAGAAAAAGTAATTGCAGTCCTCTTAAAGTTTAAGGAAAAGGGATTCTTGGTGCAGGGGAAGCTTTTGTTGTTAGGGTTTTTTAATAAACAGCAATAGTTCAGGTGCAGGAAGTCTCTGTGTTTTGGACAAGGGAAAGTTCAAACATTGCAGGAGATTGAGACTGGTGTATCTTTTATGGTAATTTAGATTATATAGCTTTAGAGCACAGACTTCTCAAAAAATCTGTAATTGTCACCTACCAACTTGTAGTATCTATTTCATTTATCTTAGCACCTTGCCGTGCAACAATCTTGAAAGTGTATTGGGTACAAGTCTTTTCACGAGGCACAAGTTTTAAAGAGTAGTCACTGAACTTGGATGTCCACTGTTGAATGGGAACCCTGAGTTGATTTTCACAAATGTTGATATTTTTAAGATTGGATCTACAAAACTATAAAAGAGCTGAAGAAAAGTGCTCAAATATTTAGATTCAGGACTTTGTAAGTATTTATATTAAGTGAATAGAAGCAAGTCAGCATAGTATATACAAATGTGTAAATCTGGATATTGTATCATAAAGTTGAATATTGTTATCTTCTGTGGGCTACATAGTGATGACTTACATGAGAAATATGTTCTTCAAAAGCAAAGCAAAGTCCTCAGAGACATGTAAGACATTATAACCACTGATGTGAATGTTCAATATCTTTTCCCTTCTGTTTAGATATCTTTCTCTCATATAAATTACAAATCAATACTCTAACCACAAGAGTTTCATCAGTCTTATCTCCTGCTTGGCATATACTAAAATGATCATGATTATCACTTGTAAAAAATACTTGTTAATTAAAGTACCTTTTCAGGTCATTTCTTCACAGCCTATGACCCAAGATTAATGGCTACAGCTCAGTAGACCATTGTTAGAGATTGCTTTCTCCATTCTGAGGAATGATAAAGTTTTAATTAATTATATCTTGATTAATTAATTGGAGTAGAACATGATGTTGATGGGAGGTTCATTTCTTCCTACAGAAAGCAAAAGTTTTGAGTTTTGTTCCTAACCATACTTGCTAGCTAGTATTGAGATATTGGTATTTAAAATACAATATTTGAAATGTTCAGATGAAACTGATCAGACTTACATTTTATTATGCAGCATTATGTATAATGACACATTCAGCCTCTAGGAAGTCATAACCTGTGGTTAAAAGGAAGACAGGGCAAAATAATTAACTCATTCTCTGACACTGAGTGACTTGAGTTTTTTCATCATGTTGCTTCCCCGTTCTCTCCTCATCCGCCTTTTTGGCACAATGTTTGGCAGAATGGTGTATGGCTTGTGCTGTATTATCTGACAAATATTTTGTGTTATAAACACATATCCTATTTTATATGATTTGCATTAAAAGTAAAGCTAATAATTGAGGTATTATGATGAGGTTTTCATATCTCTATGAATCACAGTCAATCTTTCTTTTCCACAAAATTTAAAATACCTTAAAGTATTCTGAATCCTTGGTGTATCTATGAAAATGCCTATTGTTTAGTATTAGAGCAGAAATTTGAAAGCTAATCATAGTGCATTGACAAACAGAGTTTTGACTGACTGACAAAATGCTCCTTAGCAATGAAAGGCTTTGTGAGAAAAGATACTTAAGGTCACTTGGAAATTCAGGCACTTCTAACAGCCTGAAATTACATACAAATAAAACTATGCTTCATATAATCATGTGTTATAAGGAAACAGTTCTTGAAATAAGTGTGGTGCTGGGCTGGGCAGTTGCTCAATTGAACTGGGGATGTTTTAGTTTCTGACATTTTATGTATAAGTAGCCCTCAAGGTACAGTGAAATTAATGGCTGACTGTTTTTTCTTGCTTTGTTCTCTTTCCCACAATGTCATCTTGCATTATCTGGCTGACTTGCAAGGATTATTGCTTCTCAGAGGTAAGGACCTGCATGTTGTCATCCTTTTCTTTTTTGTTGGAGGGAGAATTGGGCAGAGGGTGAGCTGTGCAACTCTGTTGGCTTTTGAAGGATGCTACAGACAGCTGGATTGAAGCCCAGACCTTGCTTTGAATCTCAATCTAGTTTGTCACTTGAAGTACATAGTGCGAGAGACACTTGTCAGGATGGCACTGGAAGGTCTTCAGAGTCCTTATTCTTATAGTAGAAATGTGCTGGTTCCAGATAATCCAGATACTCTATTTGTTTGGTGAATTCTTTAATCCCAATACCTATTGTGGTTTCTTTTCTTCTGGACTGTGCAAAGTGGACAAATGATTGTGTCAACTTAATGCAGTCAGTGTCGAATGCAGTTATTGCCTCTGTGAAGCCTTCGAGAATACCCAACAATTGCTCAGCCTGAACGAAGAAACTCAGTCACAGACAACACAGTCTTGTCTATAGAAGTACTTCTATTTCTCAGGACAAACTCAGCTGGATTTTGGGAGGTAAATACCATGTTCTCAGTGCTCTAAAGATTTAAAGAGCAGCAGGCTGTGCACACATCCAAAGAAGACTGATTTGTTTTGAAAAATTAGAGAGCTTTCTTTATGGTCCAAGCTGCTTCCTGTTATGTCCCTAGTTATAATGTCACATTCATTACTGTCTCTGAACTAGATCAGAAGCCTATACCAGGAAGACTGCAGCTAACCCACTTCCTTCTATGCTTTTTCATGCTTGAAGGGGTCTGAATATTTTGTTATTTCATACTTCACACAATCACATACAGACATGCAATAATTACCTCACAAAATACAAATGAGTAATTTGCCTTTTTATTAAACTTTAGTTTTTTTCTTATAAGGCATATATACTTGAGTTCCTATTATGTTCACATTGACAAGAACTGACAGATAATACAAAGGGTTTTTAATTTTGTGTAAATTTATTAGTTATTGTCTATAGTTTAATTTTTCCTGCATTTAATTATATTCATGTCTGTCTGCCCCTCTCTATTGTACTTTGCTGGTAGAAAAACAGTTCTAATGAGGGAGTAAAACTATCAGTTTGATTAATCAAAAGTGCTCATTCTTTTAATCACACTGTAGTTGTTGATTTTGGGGGAAAAATGTTCTGAAGAGCCCAAACTTTTAGTTCATGTTGCCGGTGTGTGTTGAAGGGGGAAAAGGAAAAAGGTGCTGCCTGGGGCAGGGATATGGGAACAAGAGGCTGCAGTCCTGTCCTGGGCTGGGGAGTGCCAGGATATGGAGGGTGGGCTTGTGATGGGGAGGCCTGGGAACTGGTAGAAAGGGCTCTTAGAGCGGAAAAAAAAAGTGCCAAACCTATTCCTGTGTGATGTGGCATCAAATGACTATAACGCAGATTTGTTTGTTTGTTTGTTTGTTTTTCTTTACTTTTTAGTGGATCATGAACCTTTTCATGAATATCTTTCCAATTGACTAGCTAGTATCTAATATTTTCTGCAAACTAATTATCTAATATCTAATTTCTTTCTCTAAGGGCAAACTTCTCATGATGCCATCAAAAAAGACACAAAACATTAAATAGCTTTCAAGAGCTGCATGAAGAGCAGACATTTTATATTGTTAGAAGGAAGAAGTGGAAGACATAGGTCCTTCAGCTGAGCCAGATGTGGTGTGTAGGTATCTTTGCAGGTGGGTAGTAGTGGGCATCTGGAAAAGAGAGATGAACAGAAAGAAATATGTGGATATATTTCTAGGTATAGGAAATATTGCCTAACAATAATGCTGTTTTCTAACAAAGGTTTTGCCTGTCCTTCATAGTACCTCTGCATAAAACGTTTTGATGGTGTTTATTTTACTATGGATACACTTGTGGGTAAAAAAAATATCCTCAAATGAAAGGACTACAGTTTGTAATTATAAAGCCTGCAATTGTTTATGAGAAGCCTAGAAAAGCAATTTTATGTGCCTAGATCTTTGGTATGAATTGTATGTCCAATATTACAAACAGTTTCGGAACCTATTTGTTATGGGTTATTACTGAATTTCCTTTGTCACAAGGTTCATACTATTTACTTATTTCTTCATCACTTTACTTATAAAAACATTTCTAGTCATTGGTTTTGAAGAGAGATATAGATACTGCATTCTGAAAATAAGGAATATGTATCTTTCTCCATCTTGATGTAATACAGATGACAAATATTAATTAAACAGCCAAATTTCAAAGTACAGGTTTCCATCTATATCTCCCTAATCTCCTTTTTCTCAACTCTATCACCTCATAAAATAAGGGAAAACTACAGATCAGGAAGTAGAGAGTGATGCAACAGGCAAAGCAAATTTACATTGGTGTGTTGAACATCCTATGAAGTGCCTTGTGCTACCTTGTCAAATCTAATCAAAACTCTTTGATGCTGTGCCTTCTGGATGAGTGATTTGAGTTTAGACAAATTTGGCACTCATATTTATGCTTTAAACTAGATGTGGCATATAATGTTCATGTTTTGATCACTGCTCCAGTAAACACAAAGAGGTTTTTTTAGCATTTTACGAGTAAGACATAGAGTTGCAAGATTGTACTTGACTTGCAAAACAACAAAATAAATCATACAAGAAAGTCAGCATTCAATAAATGATGCACTTCACATCAAGCTGTGTCGACATCTTAAATGAAGTATAGCTTAAAGATAAGGTGTTAAAAGGAAAAATTATAGATGTACAGTGAGTTTCTTTAAAATTATCACTTATCCCCATTCCATTGCTGTAGCTGTCATTTTCTCTTTTGGGCTTTAGTTTTCTTTCTACATTTTTTGGCCTAAAGTGTCTGAATTATGACAAACTGCCATATTATGAATAATTCTTGATAAATGCAAAAGGAGATGAAATCTCTACAAACTGAATGAATATTTAAGGTCACACATATAATATTAGCTCTGACAGATTGTTAAACCTGAGGGCTCTTTTTGAACTGAAGAAAGTTTCATTGAAAACCTGGGATTGTCTTGAAGTATGTATTGCATGTCATACATTTATATTACAAAATTCTTGTTTCTGACAAGCACACATTCACTTTTCCTCCCTGTGGCTCCAGTCTGATACACAATCTTTTTGTCCTTTTTACCCTCTCACACTACATGCCGATATCATAAGCTACTAAACACAATGCACTTTTTGCTTTCACTACTGGACTATCACTTCAACAGGGTCTTTTGAGTTTGTAAGAAAGTTTACAGCTGAAATATGTGAGAAGAAATTCCAATAAATAGGAAATCTCAGAAAATTCGGAGTCTGCATTTACTTTGGATCAGCATGTGTACTGTACATAAGGGCGAGCCATTTGCTCCATTAGTAAATGCCAATTCTCCTAATTGTTGGCATTTCCTGCTTTCTTTCAGGGTGGAATCAGGAAATGTGGATGTTATAGAAATATTTATAATAACTACAAGAGGCTAATAATTATCTTCAAAGTAACTAAAGTCAGGAAATTCAGGCTTAAGCTTCCAAAATTGACCTAAGATTTCATGCTTATTTCCACCCTCTATCAGCCTCCTTACAATACAGGATCTGAATCATATATCAAGGCATCACAGAGGTTTGAGCCATTTTAGTCAATGCCAGGATGAATGATGGACACAGTTCTTTTCCACAATGAATTGCATGTTTTCTCTCTAAAGGCAGAAAATAGGAAGAGGACTGTAGAGGTGGTTGATACTTGCTGTGTGAGTGATAGTTTCAGTAAGTTATGCTGTGCATTTTGGCCAGTAACCTTTACTTTACAGCTATAAGCTGTGTTAATAACTCATTTCCATTATAACTTTGCTTCCCTGATATTGGAGAGATATTGGAGATATTGGAGAAAGCTGTAGGATTCTGGACTGTTGATGGCAGTGGTAGATGGCAGTCTTACAGTGGTAGATGTGTGGGGAAGCCTGGACTGCACATAGGGACTGAAAACAGCTGATTTGAGGACTTGGGAAGCTTAGTTATAACTGTTAAAATTTAAAAAAACAAAAAACCAAAACAACAAAAAGCAGACAAGCAAACTTTGCTTTATCAAATATCCTAAAAGTCCATGCATTTCTCTGTTTCTTTTCTGAATATATATTTATAAAATAATCTGCATCTGAATTTTAATTTATTAATATGCAAAAACCTGCAAATATTTGATTTTTACCTGCTAATTCTTGTTAAAAGGGTAGAGATGTCATACAGTAAAGTACAAGGAAATTTAAATCAGATTTTTACCAGCTAAGCTTAAATTGTGTGGCTTATTTGACAAATTTTGCTTGCTTCACTGGTTTTAATTATGACCTGTATTGTCTTAAGGGCACCTTGAAATTCTACAGGCTGTGATTCACTGCCCCAAGAGACCTGGGAGGTTTTCTATTGAGTTAAATAAAGAGTGTATCAGAGCCAAGAAATATACTGTAGTTTTGATTGAATTTATGAACTTTGCAGTGACTTGATGAAGTTCTCAAAGATGCAGATATTTTTTGATAAATGACTAAAAATTCACAACTGAATCTTCGTGAGATTAATTGATGTGACAGCAAAGGGAAAGATGCTTAAGAGACATTTTAAATAAGTCATCATCACATAGTCATTCCTGCATATATTTTGCAAACTCCTAGCTCTATCCTTAAAAGCTTCCTGCAAGTGAGATATGCTTTTAGTGTTTTTTTACTGACTTAGATGCAGCTTTGAAATAACTTCAGTAATTCATTGATTCTTTTTGCCCATACAGTATTCTCCTATCTAAGGGCATGAAACTTGCTATTCTGTAAGATTTATTTTTGTTCCATGTCTGAAGAGCACCTAAAGACTCATTATGATTAGAAATACAAGATGTATCTAATGTTATATGAAAGACAAGTTTTGCTGCATAACCATTTGAAGTTCATTTATGGTTACGATGGGAGTTTTTAAGGAGCAGTTTCTGACATATGGAGCGTGAAGGAAAGATGTCTGCAGTCCTTCCTGTGACTCTAGTGAGTGTATACTGAATAACACAAAATATATGAAGAAAAAGCATATTTTAGTACTGCATGAATTCAGATGCATAGGAGAAAGAATTCTCTCTAATCCTTTGACATTCTAGAGGTCAGAATATGTTTTTTAGTTTCTGTGGAAACCTTTAAAATTTTAGTGATATATGTTAGTCAAAACTCTGAATTATTTTGGTCAGGAAATATTTCTTAGTGGTTCTGGTTATTGTATTATTCAGGTTTTCTTGTTCCTAGTCAGACTACATCTTCCCTCATGCATCATAATTCCTCAATGAAGCCAAAATGTCAGGTTTCCTTCTTCTCACATAAAGTTTCTCGTATTCAGAACTCTTCTTTAGTACAACTCTTTGTTCACAAAACATACTGACAACTGCCTAAGCTAATGTAACTTTTGTTTTATGATCAACAAATGATTCACAAATGTGGTTGGAGCGTATTTTCTATTTTCTGCTGCTGGGCTCAAATGCCTTCTTTGGAAGACAGGCAATTTACCTATAGCCTGACAAGTAATTATATATTTCTGTCCTTTGGTCCAATTTCAGTCCTTATTAATCTGCTTAGCCTAAATTTGCCTTTCCAATACCCTATCTATCTATCTATCTATCTATCTATCTATCTATCTATCTATCTATCTATCTATCTCTCGTTTATTCAATTTTTTTTCTTTTATGCTTACCCTTGCTTTTATAGTTCAACAGAGAACAGCCTTCCAAATTACACATCCAATAAAAATTTTATAACAGTAAGTTGTATCTAAAACTCTCTGTAATTGCTTTAAAATAGAACATATGTATCTGAGAGACAGCTGGTTGACAAAAAAAAATTCATGCTTTGGCACACAGAAGAACAGATTACCAGGGATATGATTTTACTAGTTTGTATCTTTGTTAGTCTAGTCCCTGTGAATTGTTCTCAATTTAACTGAAGAAATACAATTCAGCTTTTCCTTCTGCTCAAATTAACTTTCTATTAGAACTTAATTTCCCTATTTGAGATTGAATGGGGCCATGAATCAACCAAGAACTTTCTCTCCAGCTTCTTAAGGAGATCTCGTCCTCATATCTTTTTTTTTATTGTTGGTGTATAAAATAAAAATTGTAAGTAGAAAAGTGTGAGGTAATTCCATCTTAGATGGCCTTGGGCACCTGCCACCTGGAAGCTCCTCATCCTATCACAGGAAAGATTCCTAGATTACAAATCTTTCTTTGAGGCTGGACATAAAGCTAAACTACACAGCAGGAGACATCTCTAGGATCCTTGAAAAATCTGCCAATAGAGTATGACATTTTTCAGGTGCTGTGCCCTGCCACCATGGTGAGAGGATCTATTGTTCTGTCTGACTTGACACACATCTCATGCAGGCTGAGAGCTTGATCACTGCACCTTTCTAAGACTCATTTTTTAATAAAATGATACCTTGGTAATTCACATACAAGCCCGAAAACAGCAAAGGAAACGCAGTGTCATGTCTTCGCTGGCATGTTAGGACACAGCTGCTTCACCAAATTCCAAAGAGTTTCTTCAGCTAGCTCAACAGTGTGAAGCAGACTAAGGAATGTTGTGGAACTGGTGTGGTGAATACTGTTTTACCACGTCTTTCTGCAATTTCAAGTTGTTAACTGGGATACATTCATATATTGGTACTTTGATATAATTTTCTGTAAAGTTCACCTCATAAGGGTCTAAGCATAGAAAAACCCACAAGTGTGATACTAATATCCATCCTGTTTAATCATCTAGTGTATTGGATTTGATAAGGTCTGAAATGTGTCCTGTATGAATATTTACAGAAAGATTACCATTCTGAAATAGTAAAAAAATATGCTTTTATTGCATGACAAGTAAACATAACCTATTGTCATTTAGTTAAAAA